>JAWZYT010004914.1:102500-105000 GCA_034508575.1 Petrolisthes manimaculis
CATCTGCTGCCTCGCCTCAACGTAAGCCAGACAAAATAAACCTGCGTAGCAGCGTAAAGAAATAGATGGCATAGTTGTTGCCATAGAATGTGTATATTTTTGTAGGGAATAATAGTTTCAGTTTTATTATCTATGGGGGTAGAACAAGTGTTTCCATTTTATAACATAAATGACGCAGAGCTTATTAATGCTATCAATTATGATGTACATATTTACCCATTGAATGTTCTTAATACATTAACTTATAATAATGTTACAGAGAGTTCTAATCATACTATAGATAACCTATATGAACCCATACTACACCAACCTATATGTG
The DNA here is from genome assembly GCA_034508575.1 of Petrolisthes manimaculis. Classification (NCBI taxonomy): domain Eukaryota; kingdom Metazoa; phylum Arthropoda; class Malacostraca; order Decapoda; family Porcellanidae; genus Petrolisthes; species Petrolisthes manimaculis. Next base: position 102,820 of record JAWZYT010004914.1, read on the forward strand.
ATTATATTTTCAATAATGAATTTCCAACTCAAATATTTCCCAATAATAGCTTAAAAATACTTTCCTATAATATTAGTAGTGTTCCTCAGCATCTGGATTCTTTGTTTGATCAGTGTTTGAGCTCATTTGTCGTCGAGTTTGATGTTATTGGTTTGTGTGAAACTCGTTTAAATGATAATATTTGTAATTTATATAAATTAGATAATTACTTCCCATTCTTTCATAATAAGTCTACACAAAGTGGTGTTTTGGCTATCTATCTTCATAGTAAATTTCAAGGTATGAAAATTAATACTGCTTGCTTACAGCTATCACACATTGAGTCATTATTCATTACGATTTTAAAACCAATCCAATTTATAATAGGCATTGTTTATAGACCTCCTAACTCAGCATTTTCTGACTTTTTAGAGTCAATGGAAGAGATCTTACAGATATTATCTACTTTGAACTTGAGATGTTATTTAGTTGGGGATTATAATATTAATTTATTACATATTAATGATAATGCTACTAATTACATTAACCTGTTTCAAGCATATAACTTTTCTCAGACCATTATAAAACCAACTAAAGTTACTAACAGGTCTGCCACTTTAATATATCATATATGGACAAATGACATGCAAAATTACATTAGAAGTGGTATATTGTACACATCAATTAGTGACCATTTTCCTGTGCTGAGGTTTTTTTCTACAAGTGCTCAATATAGCACTTCATTTATTAATTTTACCAAAAGAATATACAACGATGATAACATTAGTGCCTTTAAAGAAGACCTGAAAAATTATAAGTGGGACTCAGAATTAAGTACTGGTGAAGTAGATAATCTTTTTACCTCGTATACGGACAAATTCAAAATTTATATACTAATCATTTCCCCTTAAAATCTTTTTCGAATAAAGAAAATTTTTATGGGAAGTCATACATAACATCAGGAATTATAAAGTCAATAAAACACCGCAATAGACTACAAAAATTATATGCAAAGTGGCCATTGACTTCTGAAACAACATTTAAAAAATATAGAAATATGTTGACTGCAGTAATTAGCGCTGCCAAAGAAAACTACTTTAAGTCAAAATTAAATCTTCAATCTGGTGACATGAAAAAAAACATGGGAAACTCTTAATAATTTAATGGGAAAGAAGAATCCTAAATTACCTTTTTCAATGGATTTTAATGATAATACATTTTCAAATAATAAGGACATTGCGGAAGAGTTCAATAAATATTTCAGTAGCATTGGAAGTAAGTTGGCTTCAGACATTATCCCAGCCACTGTCCCATTTGAATCCTTCCTTCCTGAACCTGTACCATTTTCTTTCTTCCTTAAACCAACTAAAGAACAAGAAATTAACAACATTATTAAAAATCTTAAAGTTACTTCACCTGGATATGATGATATTCATATAAAGGTAATTAAGGAATGTAGTAAGGAAATTTCCCCTTTTCTTAAATTTATCATAAATAGATGTTTTAACGAAGGATGTTTTCCAAAACAATTACAAATTGCAAAAATTATTCCAATATTTAAAAAAGGTGAAAAATGTAAACATAACAACTATAGACCTGTTTCTTTTCTTCCCAGCTTCAGCAAAATAATTGAAAAGATTTTTGCCATAAGATTAATGGATTATTTTACCAAGTTTTCATTGTTTACAGAATGTCAGTATGGATTTAGGCCCAAATACTCTACCGATCTTCCAATTTACAACCTTTGCCAAAGTATTCATGATACATTAGATAACAAATGTAATCAAATTACTGTTTTCTGTGACTTAATTAACTAAGGCATTTGACACAATATCACACAATATTCTGTTACAAAAACTAAATACATACGGCATTCGTGGAAAAGCAAATGACTTTTTAAAGAGTTACTTGAGTTTTAGAAAGCAATTCACAGCATATAACAACAATTATTCATCTCATAAACATATAAATTGTGGTGTACCAAAAGGGTCAATTTTGGGTCCATTATTGTTTCTGATATATGTAAATGATATAGTACATACAAGTAACAAACTAAAATTCCTGCTATTTGCTGATGACACGACAATATTCATCAAGGGTCAAAATATCAATGAAATGACTAATACTTTGAATATGGAATTAGTTAAAATTTCAGAATGGTTAACAAGCAATAGACTTACATTAAATATATCTAAAACATTT
>JAWZYT010004914.1:110000-115000 GCA_034508575.1 Petrolisthes manimaculis
AATCCACAACTAAAAAACAAAACAAAACAAAACATACGTGATATCCCAGTATGGGTATGCTTCATAAATTCAATTTCTCATTAAGAATGTCTATTACTATTTTTTCATATACTGTATAATTATGTGGCATATAAACATAATTCATTTTGTTCACCACAATGCACACTCTTGTCTGAATATAATGTTACATAACCACTAAACTTTCCTGGCATTAATTAACTCATCATCGACCAATCATTTGTCTGTATGCTTGCATGTGCTTCATTCTGCTATGTTTTCATGATGTGTGTGTGTGTGTGTGTGCATGTAGTAATTTGATTCTCATGGGTTTTACCTACCTGTATGTATGGTTGCCTGCCTGTTGATTGACGCTACGGCGCAATTAATAGTAATAAAAAAAAAAAATCTCCGTCGTTATATCTTGTAAACTTTTCCTTCACTCCACCAACTAATAACTTGTAGGATATATATATATATATATATATATATATATATATATATATATATATATATATATATATATATATATATATATATATATATATATATATATATATATATATATATATATATATATATATATATATATATATATGGTATAGAGGTGCCCACAGGGGGATAAATAAAGATTACTCCTTTCCACACCTGTACACTCGCAATCCAAAATTTGTATCCAGCAGGTTTTGTTGAAGTTTCGAATCAGTTAATTGACATACTAGTGAAACAATGACAATTAACGCTTATCCTGTTTCATATTTGCTTGAGCTCGCTATATTAAATAATACTCGATCAGGCAGGCCATTCGAAGCAAATTTGGATACATATTTTGGATTGCGAGTGTACAGTCGGCGGCAAAAGTCCTGTCGCCTCACTTGCTTCACCGAGGCACGCGATGTTCATAGGCTCGAGATTATTAAGTGTAGAAAACGTGTATATTTTTCGAGTCCATGAACACTGTATGTCTCGGTGAAGCAGGTGAGGCGACAGGACTTTTGCCGCCGACTGTACAGTAGTGTCTCGAAATGTTTGGAGTCAACTGTACCATAACAACTGCAGTACTGTATTTGGGAATTACCCTCACCTTCCTCCCTCCCTCTGTGGCTCATGGGTACCATTTCGGAAGTCGTGATGTGTGTGTGTGTTTGTGTGTGTGTGTGTGTGTGTGTATGTGTGTGTGTGTGTGTGTCAGTTTACCAGCCTGGGCCACGGTAAAGGGATTGATGAAGGCTATTTCCAATTTTTCAATGTCGGAACTTAAATAAGAGAAAAAAAAATATTATAAAAATATATATATTCCTACCTTTATTCTTTTTTTATTCTTTTTCTCTCAGTTCCCTTTAAATATATTATTTTTCTCTCTACTAATTCTTTAATTCAATTTTCTCATTATTTTTCCTTTCATGCAATTTTCTCTATACTTTTATTATTCAATTTTCTCTATTGCTCCTGTCATTCAGCTTAAATTTCTTTCCATTATTAATTTATTTCATTTTTTCTATACTTTTTTTTATTCCAATTTCTCTCTATTACTCCTTTTATTTCATTTTCTCTCTATATTACTCATTCTCTTTCCTTCCTTGTCTCTCGATATCTCCTATTCAATTTTACCCATTCCTCCTTGTTTTAAATCCACATTCACTCTATCCCTCCTATTATCCCATTTTTCTCTGTTCCTCTTTTAATTCTGTTTTTTTTTTTTTCTATTCTTCCACTCATAGGTCGGGAGTTCGGATCCTCTCAAGTGTAAGATAATATAGGGTCTCTACTCAAGTGAGGGGTTGAGAATATTTACTCTTCCAAATTGAGTTTGAGGCACTAACTATGCGGCCACCGAACGTCGTAAAACATTCTCACTGGTACAGTACCATAACAGCTATATTATTTGGGAATGACCCTCACTTCCCTCCCTATCTGGCTGGGTACCAGTTTGGAAGTCGTGACGTGTGTGTGTGTGTGTGTGTGTGTGTAAGTAGCAGATGACTCCTGGGCTTCGGGAACGGGCTAAATGAAGCCTATGTCCAGAGTTGGATCATAATATATATATATATATTCTCTTCTTATATATATATTTTTTTTTCTTTTATTCCCTCTTATTCCAGCTTATCTCTAGTCCTAATCCTCCTTTTATTAAATTTTATTTCTATTCATACTATTACTCCATTTTCTCACTAGTCCAACATTTATTTAAATTCCTCTCTTTTCGATTTCAACATCTGTAAGTTTATCTCTTAGATCTATGAGCTCTTTCATCGTTGCCAATAATTCATCTATTTTTGTGCAAACACACACACTTTCTCAGTCTAATCTTGGTATGCACATCATCCATCATCAGCACACCCACCTGAACTACTCACACACACACACACACACATACTCACTTGTCCAGTCGTGGTCAGTAACAAGCATTCACATAGGAGGGTCTCAAACAATTTGTTGTCTAATGTTTTCACGTTCACAAAATAATTTATAGTGCTATTGTTTTAAGTAGTGCGTAGCTATTTTTAATATATATCAGCTTATAGTTAATTAAAAGTTGGACACAGGAAATCGTGGTACAGCCCAGGTGGAAGATGCTAAATTGTCTCTCTCTTATAACCAGTGATTTTTGTTCTGTATTTGCTTATCGTTGATATTTCACATCATAGTTTCTGGCCCTGGCGGTAAATCTATTTGGTCGTTTAGGAATTTCATACTGGGAGGAGCTAAGCATTTACCACATCAGCTGTACCACGAATTCCTGTGTCCAACTGTAATTCACCTATTTATTGGAAAATTTATTAGCTCTGAAACAGAGGACCCCTATCAAACTCGTGGGTGACCCCTTATGGATGATTATTTATGACCACAACAGTACTGTTCGTACGTCAAAAACAACAGCTGGAGAAGGTTCAGAAGAGGGCATGGTGAGTCCTAAATGTCCCTGCCTACACCAGCTACAGCAATGGCCTCACCACCCTGCGTCTGTCGAGGCTGACAACCATTCATGAGTAGGCCCTCAGAAGATTGTTGCTATGAAACCCACGCTATATACCGTCACTTCCTGCAACAAGATGCAAGGTAAATATACTGTAGCTGAAAGGTAAATATAGCAAGGTATAAATAGCTGAAAGTCCCTCGCACCGATCAATATAGCGACATGCATCCCCACCATAGTGCCACAAATAAACACAAAAGCGGGTATCACATGGTCGCTCTTTTCCTACGACATTGTGTCGTGCGACACCATTTTCGATGACATGTCGCTGACAATGATAGCACTCGGCATCATTGACAAAAACAACGACGGACGACACACTTGGCGGAAAAAACAACAAAAACACTCAAGTGACCCTCTGTCCCACCAAGCCAAATCACCAAGAATGGACACTATCAACACACCAATATTATCTATTGGAGTATGTGCACTTGCTCTGGAAGAAGAAGAAAGAGGAAAGAGGTTTGGACCCTGGAGGCGGCAGAAATGTAAACAAACCCCGAAATCCAATCAATGTTCCATGCTCATATTTAACAGTTAAATTCGGTGTATATAATATATAAGATCTAGGAATACAATTTGTCTATTCAAATAATGATTCCTAATACTACTTAAATCATAATATGCCATAATAATATATTCCATACAATATTATTCACTATAGACTTTCAACGACTTTCTCCTTTTCGCAGGAAATACCCGACAATTTTCGACAGTTTCCGTGGACACCTCGTCGTCCAAAATCTCCCGTTTCCCGCGACATATCGTCGAAAATTGTGTCGCACGACACAATGTTGTCGAAAAAAGTGCCCGTGTGATACCGACTTTAGATTAGAGTCAGTCACTTATAGCAAGAGAGAAGTAAACTTTACGCAAGGTATAGTAAGAAATAATATTAATGTAACGTCCTCAACTGTACAGTCGGCGGCAGAAGTCCTGTCGCCTCACCTGCTTCACCGAGACGCACATTGTTCACGGACTCGAAAAATACACATGATGTTTTATACACCTTCTAATCTCGAGTCTATGAACATTGCGTGCCTCGGTTAAGCAAGTGGGGCGACAGGACTTTTGTCACCGACTGTACATTTTTAGTCTCTACCATATGAATAAACCGTAAATTATTATTATTGTTATTATTATTAATATAATAATGATAATAATAATAATAATAATAATAATAATAATAATAATAATAATAATAATAATAATAATAATAATAATAATAATAATAATAATAATAATAATAATAATAATAATAATAATAATTATTATTATTATTATTATTATTATTATTATTATTATTATTATTATTATTATTATTATTATTATTATTATTATTATTATTATTATTATTATTATTATTATTATTATTATTATTATTATTATTATTATTATTATTATTATTATTATTATTATTATTATTATTATTATTATTATTATTATTATTATTATTATTATTATTATTATTATTATTATTATTATTATTATTATTATTATTATTATTATTATTATTATTATTATTATTATTATTATTATTATTATTATTATTATTATTATTATTATTATTATTATTATTATTATTATTATTATTATTATTATTATTATTATTATTATTATTATTATTATTATTATTATTATTATTATTATTATTATTATTATTATTATTATTATTATTATTATTATTATTATTATTATTATTATTATTATTATTATTATTATTATTATTATTATTATTATTATTATTATTATTATTATTATTATTATTATTATTATTATTATTATTATTATTATTATTATTATTATTATTATTATTATTATTATTATTATTATTATTATTATTATTATTATTATTATTATTATTATTATTATTATTATTATTATTATTATTATTATTATTATTATTATTATTATTATTATTATTATTATTATTATTATTATTATTATTATTATTATTATTATTATTATTATTATTATTATTATTATTATTATTATTATTATTATTATTATTATTATTATTATTATT
>JAWZYT010004914.1:125000-133214 GCA_034508575.1 Petrolisthes manimaculis
TGGGGATAAAGTAACACATCAGACATAAGGAAACGAACAAGGTTTTCATGACGTACAGTATGCTCGTGTTACCTAATTTCTAACCAGAGTGTGAGCAGCAGAAAGCTACGAATCGGCTGCTATTGCTCATTTCCCCACCCAGTACACTCGTGATACGTAATTCCTGACCAGAGACGAACGGCAGGCACCACACACACATTCCCTGCATTCGAACTCAGCCTCTCTCTCTCTCTCTCTCTCTCTCTCTCTCTCTCTCTCTCTCTCTCTCTCTCTCTCTCTCTCTCTTTAAAAATAACAAAAATGACAGTCTCTTCTTTTTCCCACTCAAAATATTAAGAATTACATACTCTCTCTCTAGGACTAGGTGTACTGGGTGGGGAAATAAGCAATACCAGGCAATTCAAAGCTTTCTGCTGCTCACACTCTGGGCAGAATTAAGCATCACGACGATAGTCCTTAAGCACTACCTACCTACCTCTCTCACCTTCCCTCCTGTTTCATCCTCCTTCCTTCTTCTTTATCCCTCCTTCCCCCCCCCCCTCTCTCTCTCTTTCCCCTCCTCTCTCCCTCCTTCCCTCATCTCTCTAATACAGAAAATACAGGCACTCGTGCACATATAATATATACATATAAAATTGAGGCATGCTTTATGTGTTTCAAATATAATTTAATTTGTCTGATAGTGACTGATAACCTGAAAGATAAGACGAGAGTAGGATAGGGTGGTGTGTGATAATGACCGAGATTGATGGCATAGTTTGGTAGTTGGTAGTATTCATGTGTTGTGTGTTTTTGAGGTGTAATTTGTCAGGTTGTGTCAGGTGGTGTTGGGACTTGGGAATCAGGTTTGATGGGCCAGTTGATGCTGTGTGATATTTTTTCTGGTTACTTACTATCATGGTAAAAAAATCATTCATCCATATAGGAGTATCTCACGTAAGATTTTGACAGCTTCCCTCTTTTCCTTAGCTAATAAACTTTCCAATAAATAGGTAAAGTACCATCGTTTAATTTAATACAAGCAGCTACACACTACTTAAAACAATAACATTATATGTGAACATGAAAGCATTACACAGTAAATAGTTAAAGTTACCCATATGCGGATGATTAAAATTGACCAAGACTGTACAATACGTGTAGGGAAGTCGTGAGGGTGTGAATATGGCTGGGGAGGAAGGGTAGTATAATATTATAGTAAGTAAGTGAGTTGAGGGAGGCTCTTACGTCAATAAGGCAAACAAAAAAAACTCGGAGGGGGACAGTGAGACATTAATACAAAGTTGATAAGAATAGGAAGGGGTGGTTGTAGGCTGATTTTATTAATATGCCCATGTTTACGACGAAAGGAAGGAGAGACATAATTGCTGGACCAGCGATAAAACAAAATGCACAGCACACGTTTTATTTTAGTCCTTTTAGAAACAACTCGTCCATGATTTGAACGACCACAAAAACACACCAACTGTTGCCGTATGTGTCAGACTGGCCTGTAGTTAAAAAAAATATAAGGGCCCTTACTGGAGCTCTATGAATCCTCCAAAATAATCCAGGCCACAGAACCCTTCAGTATTTCTAATAGGGAATCTGTTGCCCGGAGTAGTTTGGAGAATTCATAGAGCTCCAGTAAAGACCCTTAAATATTTTTTTAAACTACGGGCCTGCTGAGAGAGACACACAGATAGGTAGGGGAAGGAGGGAGAGAGAGATCATAGTAATGTATACCAGTCCGTGAGTATAGGGTGATAAGGATAAACGGAGAAGGTGGGGCTAAAAGGAAATGAAGGAAATAAAGGATGAAGAACGAATGAGAGATAAAGTAGGAGAGAACAGAGAATGGGGCAAGGAAGAGAAGAGCATGTATGAGAGACGTAGAGGGAGGAGAGGAGAGTTTGGAATCCGTCGGTAGTGGGTGACGAATCTAAGATGAGTGAAGAATAATGAAACATATCCTGGCGGTGTAGTGAGAGGGGCTGATGAGATATGGCTAACCCTAGCTGCCTTGAAGAACACCATGGACTGATGGAGACAGTTCCTGATAATCGTAAAGAAGGACGTGTAAAGTTAGGTGTAAAACTTTTTATTTTCAGTTAATAATTAAAAAGTAATTTTTCGTTAGATAAGGTACAGTTAGACACATAAATGGGTGGTATAGCACAAGTGAAAGATGGTCAATTTCTCCAAATATCAAGTTCCTTAGTGCCAAATAAATGACATCAGGGGCAGAAGTTAGTATTGAGGATGGTAATAAACAGCAAGTTCCTGATAATAGACACTGGTTACTCAAATGGGACAAGTATCGTTCACCTGGGCTGTACCACCCATTCATGTGTCCAACTGTACACAAATAATGGGGCAATTGATAATGGGTGGCAGTATTCTGTACACTTGGAAACAGGTAGGAAGAGATCATAATGCCATCTGATAAACATTCAAAAACTTTTCTTTATATACTCAGATATTATAGGAAAGTTCAATTTGGCATATGGTTTCATTATTATTATTATTATTATTTCAAACAACTTGGATGCAACTGATATTGCCAGGAAGGAACTGTATTACTATTATAATTGCTGTATGTAACCTTAACACAAACACACACACACACACAAATATACTAAATAATCTATATATATAATAATCTATATATATATATAACAGTCTGTCTGTCTGTATGACCGCTAATCATGGCCACATCGTTTCACCTAGACTCCTAGAGTAATAATTTTTACATACATTTTATCTCTAAAACTTGGAGAGTGTCTTGGCCATATATTTTTTTTTTTCAATGATTAACCAATTAAAAACGACTTCCCCCCCCCCCAGCTGACAAATGCTGGTAAATTTTGTCATTTTTCAACTTTCATGTAGGCAAAAGTTTTTCTTACAGAATGAAAGAGCTTGAATTTACACACCAGGAATGAAAACGGGAGCCTTCTAGGTGTACGCAAAAGCGTATAACAAGAGCATCAAAGACTTCAAAGGATAAATGAAATAATATCTCCTGAAACAATCAAAGAAAACTGATAGAAAACCACATGCTGTCTCTCTCTATGTACATGTAATCATGTTCTTAGACAGACAGACAGACAGACACAGACACAGATAGACAGACAGACAGACACACAGATATATATATATATATATATATATATATATATATATATATATATATATATATATATATATATATATATATATATATATATATATATATATATATATAGATAGATAGATAGATAGATAGATAAATAGATATAGATAGATAGATAGATAGATAGATATAAATAAATAGATAGATATATAGATAAATAGATAGAGATAAATAGATAGATAGATACATAGATAGAAATAGATAGAGATAGATAGATAGAGATAGATAGATAAATAGATAGATAGATAGAGATAGATAGATAGATAGATAGAGATAGATAGATAGATAGATAGATAGATAGATATAGATAGATAAATAGATAGATAGATAGATAGATAAATATATAGATATAGATTGATAGATATAGATAGATAAATAGAGAGAGAGATAGAAATAGATAGATAGATAGATAGATATAGATAGATAGATAGATAGATAGTTAGATATATATAGATCACCCTCCTAATAAGATCACATACAAATAATTAGAGGAAATTTATTGACAAAACCACATGTAGGATCTTCACCTGGACAACGTCGGGTATCGCTGCTAGTATTATATATAATAGAGAATAATGTTAAACACACATAATTCTGTAAAAATAAAGAATAACGTTGTGATTTATATATACTGTTCTAATAACCATATAATTATGCAAAAAAAATAACTTGCATATTGCAGTGTTTAACTACAAAATTACATATTTCTATACATATATAAATAGTTTTACCCAAATCACATTGTAATTTTTTCATTAATGAGGAAGTTGACTGCTATACAGCAGTAGAGTAGAAGCTGCTAAATGTCCTTGCCGCTTATTCCGAAACTGCTGTTAATTTCGGCACCATCTAAATTATCATCCAATCAGGCGTCTTTCTCTCGTCATGACGTCACCTCCGATTGACCAATCACACTCTTCCAAAGGTATGACGTCATAGCGTCGTTCACTCCAACGTATACGATTACACCAATTATTATTATTGTGCATAATAATACTAATAATTATTATTATAATACGTTATTATTATTAAACATAAATATCAGCCAAAGAAGTGCACTCTCGAGCATAATGTCCCTCACCCCCCCCCCCCAAGTCTGTCCCCTACTCCCACCCCCCCTTAATTAAATGTCTCAATTACCGCTAAACTAAAAAAAAAAAAGATCACATCAATAGAGTATTTTCTTTTCAGAATTATTAAAGCATGCATTTGCCAAATTTTCGGGTAAAATATTCCGGACACCCTGTATATAGATCGCTATAGATAGATATAGATAGATAGATAGAGATAGATAGATAGATATAGATATAGATAGATATAGATAGATATATAGATAGATATACATAGATAGATATACATAGATAGATATACATATAGATAGATATAGATAGATTGATAGATAGATCCCTGGATAACGTCGGGTATCCCTGCTAGTCTATCTATATTTATCTGAATCTCTCAGTATTTATCAATCTTTTTATAACTTTCGTATCTATCTATCTATCTATATCATCCTTTGGTCTTAACTTTAACATTACATTTTTATCTTTTTTATACAGTTGCATCACTGGGCTGGAGTGGGTATCTTTGTATTGGGGCAAGTTATTTGTCTGAGAGTGAACAATGGCAGTGGGTGACCGGCTTGTCATTACCAGGAGACTTTCCTTGGGGACCTGGGAAGCCCAATACCCCTCTCACCCATTATAACTGCCTGGGTGTCTATTTCCCTGGTAGTGGATCACCATATTTCTCTAACGATGCTTGTCATTACAATCTTTATGTTATGTGTCAGTTTTAATATGATGGGTCAATTTAAATATAATATGTATGACAATTCTATAAGATAGTTTGTCATTTTAAGATAATATGTACTGTCGTGGACAATAATAATCACCCATACATGGGATGACTCATGTAAAAGTTTGACATCTTCTCAAGATATCAAACTTTTACATTAGACAGCCATTTATTAGAATTATTCATATGTGTATTGAAACTTATGTCCATGACTGTACAGTATTTAGTATTAGCTATAGTGTATTGTATCTAGAATGACAACACAATTGACCCATAACATGTGACCTGGTCATTTTACATTAATAATATCATTACCATTGTTTTCCTTTTGGGTTTTTACATATTATGAATGATTTTTATTGTGACTTATTACATACTAACAAAATATTACCTTTATAAGACTGCAATATTCTTTTATGTAATAATATATTCTTTAGTGTCGACCTATAATTTGACACCATAATATTCCTTTACACAAAATTAATAAATGTGTTAAAAATATATTCTATATTTCTTACATTCAGTTATTATAATGTACATATTCTTCTACTATGGTATATAAAGTGTACAAAGTCTAATTGAAAACCTTCATAAGGTTTTCTTGTGCTTAATTATAATATTGAAAAAACACCTATGAAAATTAGACTGACAGTACTTTAGTTACCCTTGTAATATTTTCGTTTTTTATGTTAATCAGGAAAGAAGAAAATGTGTTTTTTGTTATGGGTCGCTATTATATTGATATTTATAGCCAAAAGAAGGTTAAATAAATGTACTGGATAAGTTAAAAAGAAATGATCAAAACAACCAGAAAATCATAGTCCTACCATTTCATGAAAACTTTTAGAAGTTGTACCTCTCCTCAAGAAACTCGATGTTCAAGTTGTTTTTAAATACGACAACACAGTTAAAAGGACACTCATCAAGAACAGCCCTGCGAGTAACTCGGGTGTTGTATACAAGATTCCATGCAACATATGTAATAAATTATATATAGGACAGACAGGAAAAGACTTAGATAAAAGGATAACACAACACAAGTCAACCCTTTATGGCATTGTGTAACAATATCGGTACGTGTCAGTCTTCTATAGCTGAAAGTATGAAACAATTAACAATCACGCAAATATAGGGTAGTTTCCCCAAGAAAATATATCCAGGGAGTGGTGCAGTACCATTCTGCCTCAATAGATGGCGTGCGCATCACACATCACTGTGACATCAGCTGATTCAAGCTCAGTAGCATCACTCACTCAGCCCGGCCCGCCGCCCGGCCGTCTGCCTCAGTTGAGGGTAGCCATGTTGACAGTGATGGGAAACTTCTTTCTGCTTCATCAAGATGTCTAATAACTCTGGTTTTGGTAAGTGTTGAGCTATCAATAAATTTTATTTTATTTTTGAATGTATAGTGAACATGTAAAGTGTAATTTCAAAAGTTTCTGAATAATAAATCGTAATTGTTATAAATGTTGCAATATTGCTACATTGGGATCACCACCCATGTTTACACTTTCAAAATATACAAAATAATAAAGTAAAATTATGTGTACTTATCCATCCAGAAAGCTTCAATTTATCGTCATTCTATGGCAAGAGGAAACCACCTACTCCACAAGCATGTAAAGGCGTGGTAATAAGACATGAACCCCAGTCAGATTCAGATGAGTCAGATGTGTTTGAGGATAGTGAAGATGAATACCTTCCTTCCCAAGATGAAGATGAACTGATAAAGCATGACTTGTTGAGTAAATATGCTGGTAAGTATCTTTCTTTCCCAGGAAGTCTTTATGTATCAAGTGTACTCAAATCTCATGAATGAAGTGCTTTAGTAGCATAAATGTCTTTTGCATTTATATAATAAGTTAGGTTAGGTCAGCTTAGGGTAATAGTAGCCTACAGGAGAGCTCCACCTGGATGTTTTGCATTTTTTATTGATCTTCATACGCAATTATTGTTTCTATTCATTTTTACCCATAAAATTGAGCGAAAATCATTTGTTGTGCACATATCCCGGTATTGGTTCAGTATAGGGCCCTACTGCAAAACTATCTAGATTAGGTTAGGTTTGCCCAGACCAGAGTAACAGAATGTTCACTATATCACCCTAACACCAGAATATTCACTCGTGCACAATATAGCCCAGAGAATGTTCACTATATCACCCTATCACCAGAATATTCACTCGTGCACAATATAGCCCAGAGTAACAGAAATATTTGAGCCTAGATAGCTAGCAAGTTGAGTATTATTCTTACATATTATTATTATTATTATTATCATTATTATTTTTATTATTATTATTATTATTATTATTATTATTGTGAGCGCTCTGCCGACTGAAGAGAAAAGAAGTCGTGTGGTAACCTCGGTTGAGCTTCTGATGAGATGAATCGGGACACTGAGGCTTCAATAAATCTTGTAATAAGAAGAGTCGAGCAAATCTTCATTAATTATTTAACATTATTTACACATTTTAACATTATTTACAAATTATATAACACATTTTATATTATTTTTCAAAACTGGGTTAATTATTAAACACATTTTAACATTATTTACAAATTATTAAACACATTTTATTAACATTATATACAAATTATTTAAGACATTGTAAGTAATTTTTTTATGTATATTTTTCAGAACTGGGTGAATTGGGGTTTTGACATTATTAAACACATTTTAACGTTATTTAGAAATTATTAAACACATTGTAACATTATATAAACATTATTTACACATACTTAAACCTATTTATATTATTTTTCAAAACTGGGTGAATTATTAAACTTATTTTAACATTATTTACACACTATTTACACATTTTAACATCATTAAACACATTGTAACATTATATAAACATTATTTACACACTATTTACACACTTTAACATTATTTACAAAGCATTAAACACATATTATCATTATTTAACACATTGTAACATTATATAAACATTATTTACGCATTAATTTTAACCTATTTATTTATTTTTCAGAACTGGGTGAATTGGGGTTTTGACATAGAGAGTAAACAAGACGACAACACATTAATTATTTAACATTATATGCACATTTTAACATTATTTACAAATTATTAAACACATTTTAACATTATTTACAAATTATTAAATACATTTTAACATTATTTACAAATTATTTAAACACACACACACACACACACACACACACACACACACACACACACATTAAGACATTGTAAGTAATTTTTTTAGGCATATTTTTCAGAACTGGGTGAATTGAGGTTTT
>JAWZYT010004915.1:0-42788 GCA_034508575.1 Petrolisthes manimaculis
AGGGTAGGGGTGGGTAGGGTAGGGTAGGGAAAGGTGGGGAAATAATAATTGATAGGAGAGGAATTATTGAGAAAGGACAGGAATTATGAAGAGAGGGAGAGAGAATGGGAAACGAAGGGAGAAGAGAGTGAGGAGGGGGTAAACAAAAGGGGAAGAGAGGGGAAAGGGGAAGAGAGGGGAAAGGGGAAGAGAGGGGAAAGGGGAAGAGAGGGGAAAGGGGAAGAGAGGGGAAAGGGGAAGAGAGGGGAAAGGGGAAGAGAGGGGAAAGGGGAAGAGAGGGGAAAGGGGGAGGGGGAAAGGAGTACTGTACTGTAATTGAGAGGAGAGTTATGATTGAGAAAGGGAAGAGAGGATGGATGGATAGCCCGTGATAAAAGCGAGTTGATGAAGATGGAAACTTAAAAGGGGGTTGGGGTATGAACAAGAAAAAAGTTAGGTCATGGGAAAAGTAAGAAAGTAGGGAAGGGGAAGAGGGTGGAGTAATGGATGGGGGAAAGACGTAAGAGGCAGTGGGTAATGATGGAGGAAGGGGAGGGTGATAATGAAGGAGGAGGGGGTAGGTGAGGGGAGGAGGGGGTAGGTGAGGGAGGAGGGGGTAGGTGGAGGGGGTGATGCTGGAGGAGGGGGGTGATGCTGGAGAAGGGTGGGGGGTGAGTGAGGGAAAGGTTTGGGAGCGTGTGGAAAGAAGTAGAGAGGTTGGGGAAAATGGGGGGTGGGGGGAGAGAAAGGTGAAGGAAAGTACTAGAGGGAAAGTAGGTCAACGTAAGAGACAAAAAAAAATGCAGCTCCAGTAATTGTAATTACAAAAATTAAAACCAATTAAAAAGTAGTAGAGAAAAGGCGGGTCAGTAGAAACAAAATACATGAAGAGTAAGGAAGTGAAAATAAGTGAAAGTGAAAATTACAGGGGGTGAAAAAAAAATAGGTTTGTAAGGGAAAAAAAGAATAATGAAAATCAGTTTGACCATAATTATATCTGTACAGCAATGGAGATTTAAGTTATAGACAGAAAGGCTAAATTGGAAGTAATCTGAGGGCAGGAGAGAATTTAAACAGAGCAAGAAAGAGTAATACAAATAGAGAGTGTACGAAAACGAAGGAAAGAAGCCAGAAAGAGAGTATGGAGGAGTGAAAGTGTAAGAGAGGAAGGAGGAATGAAAGTGTAGGAGAGTACGGAGTGAAAGTGTAAGAAAGTAAGTAGGAGTAAGGAAGATAGTAAGAGGGAGTGTAAGCGAGTAAGGAGGAGTGAAAGTATAAGAGAGGCAGGAGGAATGAAAGTGTAAGAGAGGAAGGACGAGGAAAATAATATGTGAGCAAGGAGGATGAAAATAGTAAGAGTAAGTGTGAGTGTATAAGCGAGAATAATCCAAGTTAATAAGGTAATGAAGGAAAGTCAGCAAGTTATGGCGATCATGGAGGGACCAAATTGATTTTTTTAAAGTCTGTGATAAGACTGAGCCGGGGCAAAAGTAGGTGTAGGTGTGTGCGTGTGCGTGTGTGTGTGTGTGTGTGTGTGTGTGTGTGTGTGTGTGTGTGTGTGTGTGTGTGTGTATGTGTGTTTGTGTCTGTGTGTGTAGTAATAGTTCATGGCGTTTAATCATGATAATGATAATGATGTCCTTGCCAGAAATAAACTAAGCATAAACACCCCAAGGTATATGCAAGAAAAAATAAAGCAAAGCCAGGTTTTAAATAAATCAAGGCACATAAAGGAAGAAAAGACAAACAGGAGAGATGCAGACTTCCATCCATTATGCAGCGCACCAGACTCCACAAAAACAAGGTCTTGCAAATACAGTCACTCTTTTACTCTTCGGTCAACACTACCCAGATTTCATTGTCACGTTGGGCTATCGAAAAAATACAACGAACAAGAAAGCTCACGCACGCGCACACACACGCGCACACACACACACACACACACACACACACACACACACACACACACACACACACACACACACATACTTTCACTATTATCTGTTTCTGCTTCCTTTCTTCCATTTTTATTCTCTGCACCTTTACTCTCATATCCACCCATTCCATTTCTCCCAATCCTTCACATAATATATATCTCTTCTCCCTCATGCAGCTTTTATCCCCGATCACATTAATTAAACAACATCTACATTTTTACATCATCTTTACCCATGCATCTCGTCTCTCCCTTATCTTTCTTCCTTATCTTCCTCTAGTTTCCTCAGTCTTTGTTATTCTTTTATCCCACTCACCACTTTACTAATGCAAGGAAATTGAAACGGAAGAAGAGACAATCAAGCCAACCAACATTTAATGCCACACAGAATTAGGGAACCCGTATCGTGTGTAAGGGTGAGGTGCCCCGCTTTAGTCACGCCTCGACAATCACCTTTATTGAACAGAGGGTGAAAAGGGAAGGGAAGGGAAGGAAAGGGAAGGGAAGGAAAGGGAAGGGAAGGAAAGGAAAGGAAAGGAAAGGAAAGGAAAGGGAAGGGAAGGAAAGGGAAGGGAAGGGAAGGGAAGGGAAGGAAAGGGAAGGGAAGGAAAGGGAAGGGAAGGTATGGGTTAAAAGGAGGTAGGGAAGATGATGATGTGGGTAAGGAAAGGAAGGGATAGTATGGGTGAAAAGGGAAGGGAAAGGAGGGAAGGTATGGGTTAAAAGGAGGTAGGGAAGACGTTGTTGGTAAGGAAGGAAGGAAAGGGAGGGTATGGGTTAAAAAGAGGAAGAGATGGTGTTGTGGGTAGGGAGGAGAAGGTGAGGAAAAAATGATCTATAAAGGGAGAGAGAGTATAGGCCTAACCAGGGTGAGACGAAGGTAAGGCACGAGGCAAAGAGGCATGACTCATTCAGTGGGTGGGTGGGTTGGTAGGTTGTAAGGTAAGTATGAAGGTTGTAAGGTAAGTAGGAAGGTTGTAAGGTAAGTATGAAGGTTGTAAAGTAAGTAGAGAGGTTGTAAAGTAAGTAGAGAGGTTGTAAAGTAAGTAGAAAGGTTGTAAAGTAAGTAGATAGGTTGTAAAGTAAGTAGATAGGTTGTAAAGTAAGTAGGAAGGTTGTAAAGTAAGTAGGAAGGTTGTAAAGTAAGTAGATAGGTTGTAAAGTAAGTAGGAAGGTTGTAAAGTAAGTAGATAGGTTGTAAAGTAAGTAGATAGGTTGTAAAGTAAGTAGGAAGGTTGTAAAGTAAGTAGGAAGGTTGTAAAGTAAGTAGGAAGGTTGTAAAGTAAGTAGGAAGGTTGTAAAGTAAGTAGGAAGGTTGTAAGGTAAGTAGGAATGTTGTAAGGTAAGTAGGAATGTTGTAAGGTAAGTAGGAAGGTTGTAAGGTAAGTAGGAAGGTTGTAAGGTAAGTAGGAAGGTTGTAAGGTAAGTAGGAAGGTTGTAAGGTAAGTAGGAAGGTTGTAAAGTAAGTAGGAAGGTTGTAAAGTAAGTAGATAGGTTGTAAAGTAAGTAGGAAGGTTGAAAGGTAGGTAGGTTGAAAGGTAGGTAGGTTGAAAGGTAGGTTGTAGGATAAGTAGGTAGGTTGAAAGGTAGGTTGTAGGATAAGTAGGAAGGTTGAAAGGTAGGTAGGTAGGTAGGTAGGTAGGTAGGTAAAGAGGTATGAAGGCACATCGGTATGGAAGTGGTGTAAAAGAAAACAATGGAATGACTTAAGAAAGGAATGATACTTAAACCTGAGAAGCTATGAGTGCAAGGTATATAAAAAATATTTTTATTATTATTATTATCTAATTGTCAGGTTAAGGAGAGATTTTCTTGTTGCTGAATTGGAAGGGCTACTGATGATTCCTCCAAACTTTGCCAGGAAACAGACTCCCTCGGTGTTATTAAGGGGGGTGTCTGTTTCTTGGTATGGTTTGGAGGAATCGGTAGCCAAGAATATTTATACTTGGGAGTCAGGGAGAGTATCTTGGGAGTCAGGGAGAGTATCCAGGGAGTCAGGGAGAGTATCCAGGGAGTCAGGGAGAGTATCTTGGGAAATCACAGTGTATCATAAGACTCAGCACTTTTATGGTCCAAAGTATGACACTTCTTCCATCCCTTCCTTCCTTCCTTTCTTCTTTATTACCTACCTGCCTTCCTTCCTCCCTTTCTACCTACCTGCCTTCCTTCCTCCCTTCCTACCTACCTGCCTTCCTACCTACCTACCTGCCGTCCTTCCTCCCTACCTACCTACCTTCCTTACCTCCGTCCTTCATTCTTCCTTCCTAGTGTTTCTCCTCCCCAGTTCCCTCTACTTCCTCTCTTCCATTTTTTTCCATACTACCTACCTACCTTCCCTTCACTTCCTTCTCTGTGTCTTTCCTTCCCACCCACTTTCATATTTCCATCTCTCTCTCTCTCTCTCTCTCTCTCTCTCTCTCTCTCTCTCTCTCTCTCTCTCCTAAACTACCTGTCCGCAACTTGATGTTTATAGCCAGGGAGAAGAAGAGGAGAACAGAGAAAGGAAATATGTGTGTGTGTGTGTGTGTGTGTGTGTGTGTGTGTGTGTGTGTGTGTGTGTGTGTGTGTGTGTGTGTGTGTGTGTGTGTGTGTCAGTGTGTGTGTGTGTCAGTGTGTGTGTGTGTCAGTGTGTGTCAGTGTGTGTGTGTGTGTGTTCCACGATATTTACGTAGTGACAAGAGAAAGCGGGAAGAAAGTGAAAACAGGAAGAAAAAGTTAAACAGAAAACGTGTGAAGAACAAGAGCAGGAAGAGAGAGAAATTAATAAAGCAAGGAGAAAATAAAAAATAAAAAATAAATATATATGAGAAAGAAGAAGGAAACCAGGATAGAAAAATAAAATAAAAACAACAAAGAAAAAGCAGGAAATAAGTAGAAATAGAAAAAATAATAGAGGAAATAGAAAGGAAAAAAATGAGAGGTAAAGAAAGGTGATATTTCCTGTAATGCTGACAGACACATAGTTTCCCTAGACCTGACCTCAGAGGGACCACTGCCTGTCACAGAGGCCAGGAAGGAATGGAGGGGGGGGGAGGGGGAAGGAATGGAGGGGGGGGAGGGGGGGGGGAAGGAATGGAGGGGAGGAATGGAAGGAGGAAGTGGTGGAAGACAGAAGACAAAATAAGTGTGGGAGAAAAAATGGTAACAATAATAATAATAATAATAACAATAATAATAATAACAATAATAATAATAATAATAATAATAATAACAATAATAACAACAATAATAACAACAATAATAACAACAATAATAACAACAATAATAACAACAATAATAATAATAATAAAAATAAAAATAAAAAAAAAATAATAATAATAATATTAATAAAGAAAAAAAATAGATATATCAGACTTTATATGTAAACCTCCAAGATAAAATAACACATATTTACACAGGTTAAAAAACACACTCACAAAAATCTACAAAATCCACGGAAAGAAAATATATATAAAAAGAGAAAATGTGGGAAAATAGGAAGTGTGGCCTTGAAAAAAAAGGGACTGAATCTCCCTAATTCCTTCTTTTGTTGTCGACTGTGTACGTGACTCACATGGTGGAGTGGTGTACATGGTGAGAGAGAGAGAGAGAGAGAGAGAGAGAGAGAGAGAGAGAGAGAGATGAGGTAGTGTGTGTGTGAAGAGAGAGCGAGAGAGTAGGTGAATTGTGTGTGTGAGTAGAATAAAAATGTGTGTGTGTGTGTGTGTGTGTGAGTAGAATAAAAATGTGTGTGAGAGAGAGAGTAGGTGAAGTGTGTGTGAGTAGAATAAAAATGAGAGAGAGAGAGAGAGAGAGAGAGAGAGAGAGAGAGAGAGAGAGAGAGAGAGAGAGAGAGAGAGAGAGACACTGTTGGGAAGTTG
This sequence comes from Petrolisthes manimaculis, assembly GCA_034508575.1. NCBI lineage: Eukaryota > Metazoa > Arthropoda > Malacostraca > Decapoda > Porcellanidae > Petrolisthes > Petrolisthes manimaculis. Next base: position 5,776 of record JAWZYT010004915.1, read on the forward strand.
GAGAGGGAAACTCAAGGGAAGGTGAAAGGTATGAGGGGGTGGAGGGGAGGGGGGGGAGGTGGCTATGTAATGCAAATGTGAGAGAGAGAAGTCTGCTGGAGAAGAGGAGAGAGAGAGAAGGCTGCTGGAGGAGAGATGAGAGAGAATGAGAAAGGAACACTCACACACACACAAACACACTCACTCACACACTCCCTCACACACACACACTGACACCTCCTTGGCCACTCTTCAACATCAACCAATATATTTTTTCTGTCACACACAGATCCACTATTGAACCTGAACTCCTTCTCTTATATGTAGAACAGGAGGATGAGGAAGAAGAGAAAGAAGAGAAAGAGGAGAAAGAGAAAGAGGAGAAAGAGGAGGAAGAAGAGAAAGAGGAGAAAGAGGAGGAAGAAGAGAAAAAGGAGAAAGAGGAGGAAGAAGAGAAAAAGGAGAAAGAGGAGGAAGAAGAGAAAAAGGAGAAAGAGGAGGAAGAAGAGAAAGAGAAAGAGGAGGAAGAAGAGAAAGAGAAAAAAAAAGGAAGAGGAATATAAACAATAAGTTCTATCAGTCTCTTCCATCAGCATCTTATAAAATTAATATTAGCAACAATTGAAATCATTATTACATTATTATATCCTTTAATAAAACAACTAACAATTGTATCATCACTGCGACTATTATAATATGCTGAAAATATCAAAAAAATTATTAATATACATTGAAATACAGTTTGTATTCACGTATATTATTATTGCTCCCGACTCTGTTTTTTTTTTTTTTTTTTTGTATAATGGAAATATAGATACACATTAAAACTCTGAAAAAAAAACAGGGGTACACACACAACTATAGACTCTTATGAAATGTGTAATATTCACCCTTCTGCTGTGATAGGCCTATGGAGTAAAGAGAAAAATGGGAAATTCACAACATGAAGCGTACATGGAGTCAAGTGTCTATAAACATTGTGAGGATTGTGAAGTGTTTATAGAGGATAGAGGATAAACATTTAATTATTTATTGGTACATGCGAGAGATATCTAAAGCACAAACATACATAATAAACACACTCACATACACACAACACACACGGTACATTTAAACACACACACACACAATAACAATCTCTCTCTCTCTCTCTCTCTCACATACACACACACCAACGCAAAAGTATAAAAACAAAACAAGTATCGCATTTTGCAATACATAAATTTAACGAATAGAAATACTCCCACCGTCTAACTCTGGAAGTAAAAAACAAATGCAACGGAACGAAAAAAAAAACGAGAAAAAAAGTCGAACTGAATTTTAAAGTTTGGAAAAAATAACTAAAAATGTCAAACTTTTCAGGTGAATTAAGGGGATAGTATACTTATGTTACATTGGAGTGCCTTGATTACTCCAAAGTATGCCAGGAAACAAGCTCAGATGAACGAAAATAACGGTGTCCTGTTGCTTGGAATAGTTTGGAGGAATCATTTGCTCCATATTTACCAGCAGTGTAAAGTCATGGTCTAATGTACTGCAACCTGGTGAATAAAAGCGAGCTATTTGAGTTAATTTTATGAACCAAAATTGCACACACCAACAGCTATAGTTTCGGATCATTTTTCGAAGCCATCTCATTGGAAGGTGTTACAGTACATTAGACCATGACTTTACTACCCCCTTATCTAGTGCTTCCTTGTACGAGCCAAAAGTGGTTCAGAAATACTGTCGGCCTGAACTTTTGTCCACTCGGATACCATAGTCCCTGGCCCACCTGAGTCGCTGAGTTCTGAAGCAGGCGGTTTCTGAACGATAGCATTGGTTCGAGAAGTGTGTGTGTGTGTGTGTGTGTGTCTGTGTGTCTGTGTGTGTGTGTGTGTGTGTCTGTGTGTGTGTGTGTGTGTGTGTGTGTGTGTGTGTGTGTGTGTGTGTGTGAGGCCACGTGATAGTTTGGTCATCCAGAAACCGCCTGATTCAGATTTCGGATTTCGACTCTATCCGACTGTACTTTACTCGCTCTCCATCGGCTGCTCGTATCAAATTTCTTATGTTTCAGTATAATTCTCTAACTACTCGTATAGGCTATAATTATTATACTGTATATGATTTACATTTAATTATGATCAATGGTCTTCAATTTGATACATCGAATTTTTTTTATAATCTTATTTCGGTAAATGTTTATATTTCTCGATCTCTCCTTATCATGGTTTCTGTTTGGTAATCATGGTTTCTGTTTGGTAATCATGGTTTCTGTTTGGTAATCATGGTTTCTGTTTGGTAATCATAGTTTCTGTTTGGTTATCTCGGTCTCTGTTTGGTTGTCTCGGTCTCTGTTTGGTAATCATGGTTTCTGTTTGGTTGTCTCGGTCTGTGTTTGGTTTCGACGTTAAAGGAATTCCTGTCTTCACCTGTTTTTCGCAATGTTAGTTGGTATCTTTATCTTCCTCCTCAATTATTTGATACGCTGTTTCGTTATCGTTTGTCTATTTAGCAAAGTCTGCCTCTCAGTGTGTAGACATTCTGACACAATCACTCCAGTACCAGCAAACTCACTCACACTCCAACAAACACATAATCACAGGGACGTGGGCACACATACACACACATGGTTGATATAACATACTGTAGTTGATCCATAAAGCTATACAGAAAAACATATACACACGTATAGTAGATATTCACTGCAAACATTATCCGAACAAGTAGAAACCGATACACTATTACAAAATTATACGATATATATATATATATATATATATATATATACCAATGAATGAACTTTCATACAACGGTATATACAAACAGTATACATATTTTTACATCCAGACACTTATATTCACATTCCCATATAAACTCAGATGTAAACCAGCATATATTCTGTCCAGCAAGAACACCTGCACTATCATAACACTACATCTGCCATACGGTGCCGTGATAATACTCTACCTGCAAACTGTACTGCAGTAATGCACATTTTCTGAATCAATTACATGCAGATTCACACAAAATTACAGAAGCACAGTTTTTCTCTAATTGTTGCTCTACGTATACTGCTAACACACACACACACACACACACACACACACACACACACACACACACACACACACACACACACACACACACACACACACACACACACGCGCACTCACATACACACGCGCACTCACACGTCACGCGTACATACACATACATGCTCTGCATACAATATTCCACTGTGACCCTGGGTGCAGGATTGTATACAAGTGGGCAACAAGACTTTCGGCAATTTTGAGTGGCACGACTATAACAGTTTTGGCCAATACAAGCCTGGATAATCCGTCTTGATAAGTTACACCCCAGACTTTATATTACAACTCGTGCTTCATTGGGATGGATATATATATATATATATATATATATATATATATATATAATTTTATAAAATGAATGCAACATTTTCATGTCCATGCAGGAAAGCCGAGTCATATATACCATGAAAAGTAATACCAGCGCCAAAGCTAACAACATTTTTCCTGAAAGGACTTGACAACTAAACTATTATTGCAACTTAGTCTAAAATGCAGTGTTCTGGCCAAGTTATTATATCAAACAAGCTGTCCACACTGCCTCTGGGATTACACACACACACACACACACACACACACACACACACTGAACACAGCCACATCTTTTTCTGAAGAAGTCAGTAATGCCGTCGTGAGCCACCAGAGGGCTACCAATTCGCCATGTCGCACCCAATCTAGCAAACTTTTGCACCAAATCCTCTCTCTTGCTCCGTCACCCCCCCCCCCCCACCCACTCTCCCTATCTTTCTCTTTATTTATTTATCTATCTATATATTTCTTTTCTTATATATTTTATTTTACTACAGAACATAATGGCCCTCAGTTTACTTCAATGGTTTATCAGTACAGTACTTTGATCACAGTAATAATTTAATGACCCTGTGATCGTGTGTATAAAATTGGAGACTTCTGATTCCTCCTGACCATGCCACGAAACAAAGTCCTTCCCTACAGGTGGTGTTTCGTGGCAATAGTTTAAGGACTAATTTTTCTCCAACTTTTAGACTCCATCACAGGTCCCTTAATCACAGTCCCAATTCTTATGTCGTGAGCTGTTTGTGAGTAAGACTAGCCAGATAATGAAACGCCTTATGAACTACAATAGACCTCACCATCGATGATCCAGGATATTACCACAACACATGTACACACAAAACTAATATAATAGGTCCCTTACATCAATGTCACACACACACACACACACACACACACACACACACACACACACACACACACACACACACACACACACACACACACACACACAAACACACACACAAACACACACACACACACACAGAAGCAAGTACTGTAAAAGACTCATATCGAAGTGTCAGTCAGTCAGTCAGTCAGTCTCTCTCTCTCTCTGTCTCTGTCTCTGTCTCTGTCTCTCTCTCTCTCTCTCTCTCTCTCTCTCTCTCTCATTATGTATTCACTGCTACTGTATTTAAATTCCCATCGACCTGTCAATCTTCAAGCGAACTCACTTTCTCCATCTACGGTATATAGGCCTAACGCTCCAATCCATTATTGTATGAACGCCTCTCCTACACCAATCCTTCTGGTATATATATATATTGGAGTGCCTTGATTCCTTTAGAGTATGCCAGGAAACAAGACCATATGAAAAAAATAATATTGGTGTTCTGTTGCTTGGAATAGTTTGGAAGAATCGTTTGCTTCAGAATTATAATAAAAAGTGTATTATCCCCTTAACTCCCTTTCGTCAATATTATTACTTACACATCTTTCCACTACACACTCCACAACAGATTCCCCCTCCCCTTCCCTTCCCTTCCCTTCCCTTTATCAACAAACTACCTCGATTTCCCACCTCACTCTACCCTTCATCCTCGGTCCTCTTCATTCCACTTCTTCCTCTGATAATAATAATAATAATAATAATAATAATAATAATAATAATAATAATAATGCTTTCTCTTTCCTCCCTTCTGGCATTTCCAACACACACACACATCCATCCATCCATCCATGACACACGTCCTTCCCTTCCCCCACCCCCACCTTCTTTCTCCACCCACTGACTGACTGTTCTTAGACGTGATCCTACCCACAAATATAAACCCCAACCCCGACCCTAACACACACACACACACACACACACACACACACACACACACACAGACACCTCCTGGGACCCTATGTCTGTTGGGGCTGGTAAGGAGGATATGATAGGAAATAGGAAAGAAGGAAGGGAGGATATGGTAGGGAGGAACAAAGTAGGGGAGGAAGGGAATGGTAGGGGGGGAGGAAGGGAATGGTAGGGGGGGAGGAAGGGAATGGTAGGGGGGGAGCAAGGAAATGGTAGAGAATTTGGTAGGAAAGAGTAAAGAAGGAACGAGAGGGAAAGGGGTGAGGGAAAGTGGAGAGGAGGGGAGAGGGGTGTGAAGAGGATAGGAACGAGAGGGAAAAGGGGAGAGGAGGGGAGAGGTGTGAAGAGGATAGGAACGAGAGGGAAAAGGGGAGAGGTGTGGAGAGGGGAGAGGTGTGAAGAGAAGAGGGGAGAGGGGAGTGGAAAGAGAGAGGAAGAGGAGGGACTGCACAAAGCTTTCTGACCTCATACACTTCAAACGAACATATACAGAGAAGAGAGAGAGACAGGAGGAGGAGGAGGAGGAGGAGGAGGAGGAGGAGGAGGAGGAGGAGGAGGAGGAGGAGGAGGAGGAGGAGGAGGAGGAGGAAGAGGAGGAGGAGGAGAATTGGAGGAGGAGAATTGAATGACTAATCGATATTTTGGTGAGGTCATATGACGCCCGAGGAGGAAGGTGACTGGATGGGAGTTGGGACAGTAAGCACACAATAGGTAACAAATGAAAAAAAAAGGGGACAATTGGAAAAGTGAAAGCCCCTTATTATAGTCGCCTTTTACGACAAGCAGGGATACTGAGGAGGCAATCATAACCCCCTATTCAAAAGGATGGGGGGGGGGAAGAAGGGGAGGATGGAAAGGGAGAAAGGGCTATATAGGGTGGCAAGAAAGTGCGACAAAGTAAGGAAGGAAGGAGTAAGTTAAAGGAGGGATAAGGGCAAAAATGAGTGAGAAAGATAAGCGAGAAAGCATAGAGAGAGAGAGAGGGGCATACTATAAAGACTGAAAAGGGGGCAGGGATAAAAAGAAACAAGAATTAAAAAGAGCCAAACGAGACGAAAGGGAAGGGAGACAGAAACGACGACAAGGGAGGAACAGAAGGGAGACAGAAACGACGACAAGGGAGGAACAGAAGGGAGACAGAAACGACAAGGGAGGAACAGAAGGGAAGGGAGGAGGGAGAAGACGGCAACAGCTTTAAAAAAAGAATGAAGAGGGTGAATGAATCTTGCACTCCAAAGGTAAGACAGCAGGTTGTGTTGTGAGGAAACTGGAAGGAGGAGGGGGAGAGAAAAGTCAGAAAAGGATGAATATTTCAATTCCCTTGGTACGACAGGTTGTAAGGAAGGAGGGATGGTGAAGGGGGAGAGAAGGAGGAGAGGAGGAGGAGAGAAGGAGGAGAGGAGGAGGAGAGGAGGAGGAGAGGAGGAGGAGAGAAGGAGGAGAGAAGGGGGAGAGAAGGAGGAGAGGAGGAGGAGAGTGGAGTGTAGAGAAGAGAATGAAAGGGAAAAGGGGAGAAAGAGCAGGAAGGATGTAAGTGAAGAAAGAGGTGAAATGAGGAGAATAGAGGATGGAGTGATAATGGGAAGGGAGTGTATACAGAGTGGGATTGAAGTTTGGCATCAATAGGAATAGGGATTGATTGATATTAGGCACCGCAACATCGAGGTCATATAGCAGAGAAATAGGGATGCAAAGGAAGGGATGGAGTGATGGGAAGGAAGAGTGATTTATATGGAATGAAGAGAAGGAGGTTAAAGGAAGAGTGATTTATATGGAATGAACAGAAGGAGATTAAAGTTGGCTATGACTAGTTAATTACAAAAAAAATCATACCAGTATTATATTTCCCTCCTCTTAAGTACACTAATTATTAAACTGTATTATTATCTATCTATCTATCTATACATCTATTTATCCATTGTCCAGTTCCATTATTAATAGTAGTAATAGTTAATTAAATCCTTACATATCCTCAAAATAACTAAATTCTTGTATTTTCTATAATTATGATCATCGTATTATAGAGTTACGGACCTATATCAGTGCTCATCCCATCCCTCATATCACCTCATCTCATCCATCCATAAGTGCTCATCTCATCCATCCAATCTCTCATCTCAACCATCCAATCCCTCATCTCATCCATCCACCAGTGCTCATCACCAGTACATCCAATCTCTCATCTCAACCATCCAATCCCTCATCTCATCCATCCACCAGTGCTCATCTCATCCATCCAATCTCTCATCTCAACCATCCAATCCCTCATCTCATCCATCCACCAGTGCTCATCACCAGTACATCCATACATAACCAGGGGTCAGTTTATATAATAGAACCTGTCAATTCCATGGTATAATCCTCACACTGTTTATTTCATTCGGGTGGCGGCCTACGAGCACTGGTGGTGTTTGACTGTCCAGGGAAATGTCAGTCAGGTGAAAAGCCAGATGGAAATGTTGGCAAGCCCTGCATTACCATCATTTATCATTATTATTATTTGAAAATCATTTATGTGTGTTTATATAGACTCCATTAGGGTCATTAAACCTCTCCCGCACGGCTGACGCTCATCTGATAGCATTGTAGACACTTTATTTATTTATTATTATTTTTTTTTTATGGTACCAAAGTCGGATTTGCTTAATAATTATATACTAAAGATGTTCATTACTGTTGCTGTTTTTATTTTTAAGTATTTTTTATATTACAGTGTTTCATTTTATTGTATGTGCCAAAAGGTCATGCAACTTAAATGAAAGGAAAAAGTTTAAAATAGAGACTCCATAACAATCTAATTTGCACAACATTCTGCCTCCTCTGATTCCCTCGAAATTAGAGATTGGGAATGTGAGTGGGTTGAAATGTGATGTTTGCTGGGCTGGTACGGGTTCGGGTTCTGGTATGGGAAGGCCTGAATGTTGTCTCTTTACATAAGTACAGCTACGGGTCAAAGTTCTCTACCTCTTCTATATATTATGACATTTAAACCCAAATGAGCCAACACGAATAAAAACTCATCATTTCATCTCACCATTTAATTGTCTCGAAATCATTGGAGCGATAAAAAACTTTTCCCAACATTCCATTATCTCTCCAAGAAACTTCAAGGTAGGCAACCGAGGAATTAAAATACCTCCAGGGGTCGTGTTATTTAGATAAGTGTTCAAGTTGATATTCCCACGAATCTAACCACAAAAATAACTTCCTAAGTACAACACTATTGTTTTAAAATAGAAAAACTGCGAAAACACATAGGCCTACCGTCCCAACTACAGCCTACAACAGCAAGTAGAAGCCTATTTACTATACACAGTTTTTCACACTCTTACCAGCCTAACTTTACAGTCAACTTGTGCAGGGAGAGAAACAAGAAGACTTAGGGTCAATAAAGGTCTATTATAGAGCGTATATTTTTTTCTTAATTTTAACACGGTAAATAATTCGTTCATCTTCTCGAATCCTCCCGCTCTCTTTTCCTTTCACACACACATTCATACACACTCGCCACTCGCCCGAGTGATAAGAACAGTTAAAAAACAAAAACAATAACTTAGAACAACAGAGATAGGCTATGGGACTCGAACCTACACCAGGCTGGTCATTTATATATAAATACTAATTATACTATTTCAGTCTTACTACATAACCATAACTATATTCTCATAAATATAGACGTTACCAATGTGTGCAATGTATATAATTATTCTGTATAATGTAAAGATCAACCTACTATCGTACTCAGACAGTGACGTGGAGTCTGGCACAGTACCCTTCCCCCCCCCACCTCCCCAAACTCTCACAAGTTGTTTGTCAAAAATGGCGGGCGTGTTTTTTATGCGACGGATCACAAGAGAGCGAACTTCAAGATTGTTACAGGAGGAAGGACACAGTTGCAAAAGGACAAATGGTACGCTGTGACTCTTCTCTATCTCTTTGTGTGTGTGTGTGTGTGTGTGGGTCTCTTTACCCTGCAACACGTTTCTTCCAACACCCTTGAATGCTGGTGGTTTGGTTTTCTTTCGACTCGTGCGTGTTCTTCAATGTTCCTTCCATCGTACAGTATGTTCCGTGTTCTTCCACCATGGGTTGAGATATTGATTCCTACAGGCTCATAAGAAATGTGTCCATATTATTTCAGCAGTATTTATTCAAGTCAGTAATCGCTTCCTTCCTCCTTCCTAACACCTGCATGCATGGCTCTCAAACTCCATAATTATCATATTTCTTTTAGCTTTACCAACCTCACATTCCTTTTTACCCACCCAATTTTAATCTCTCTCTCTCTCTCTTTCTCTTTCTCTTTTGCACACACACACACAAACGTCTCTCCTGTTTCCATTCCATGACCTCACACCATTCTGTACAACTCATTTTCACATGAACCCATATATTCCATGCATCTCAATCATCCATCTCTACTCCACCCATTCTTTCTCCAGCAATGTCTGTGTTTCATCTTCCTCCCTCCTCTATTCTCATTTAATTTCACTCATTTGAATTATTTTTTCCCTTCTTTAATCAATCTTCCCTTTCTTCCATCCCCTACTCAGCACTCCTAGGCTATAAGGATATATTTTCTTCCATCCTACTTAAGTCCTCTGCCATTACCCATCCTTTTCCTCTAACAATCCTTCTCATTTTTTCAACATTCCTTGTTCATACCCTCTTCTCAGCTTAATCCCTTCTCTCTACTTTCCTCATTCATTTTATCATACACATTCACTCTTCTCACGTCCTATCCCCTACTCTCCTTCCCCTCCAATCTTCCCTCTCCCTCCTTTCTCCCCACTCTTTCCCCTCAATTTTCCCTCTCCCTTCCCCTCCCCTTCAATCTTTCCTCTCCTTTCCCTCAATCTTCCCTCTCTCCTCCTCCTCCCTTTCCTTCCGTCCCCTCCATCTCCCCCCTTCTCCTCAATCTTCCCTCTCTCCTCCCCCTCCCTTCCCTTCCCTCCCCCAACACTCCTTTCCCATCCATCTATCCTCATCTTCCTCCTTAATTCTCCTCCCCTCATTCAGAACACATCACACTTCATCTTGCCAAATTCGAAGGCTTAAATGAGCCCTATTTTTTTTCCAACCCCAAATCCCACCTTGGCTAAGTTTTTGTTCCGCTAAGTTGGAATGATGGAAGAGGAGGGAAGGGGTCGATGGGGGGATGGGGGGAGAGGGAAGGGGTCGATTGGGGGGATGGGGGAAGAGGGAAGGGGTCGATTGGGGGGATGGGGGGAGGAGGAGGGGAGAGGGGCAGATGGGGGGATGGGGGAGAATGAAAGGTGGGAGGTAAATGGGGAGAAACGGAGAGACGAGCGAGGTCACGGGGAAGGGAAAGGGTGCTGAGGCGAGAAAGAAGTGAGGTGGGGGAAATGGGAACATGAGAGAGAGAGAGAGAGAGAAAAAAAAAATAAAGCTGTAGCTGTGATAACGTACTGTGCCATATCATTATAATCATAAATCATAAAAAAAAAACAGCGATACCAAATCATTAAGAGTGTATCAGAGAAAAGAGTAGAGGGAGGAAGGTTGAAGAAGAAATGCAAGGAGAAAAGAGTAGAAGGAGGGGAGGGATAAAAAGAAATGCAAGGAGATACGAGTAGAAGGAGGGTAGGGTAAGAAGAAATGCAAGGAGTAAAATAGAAAAAAAAAAACAGTAAGCAGGGGTGGGAGTGCTGGAAAAATGTGCGTGTGACAAGATTTGTACCATACATACATACACACACATCAAACTACTGAAGCCGAGACGTTGTATACTGTACCTCAAGTATACAATGAAAATAAAGTTTAGTTCATGTGTATTACCAGTGCTTTTACGATCTGGCTACATGGTACTGAATTATTCTTGGCACAACCATTGAAGACGTCACTCATGTATATAAGAAACAGGCTGCTGGGGTTTGGACATGAAGGAGGAGGATTACTCATGAATGGTGATAACAAAAAAGAAGAAAAAATGGGGAGAGGGTGGAAGGAAGAGGGGAGTGTGTGGAAGGAAGGGGGGAGTGGGTGGAAGGAAGAGGGGAGTGGGTGGAAGGAAGAGGGGAGTGGGATGGAATGAGGGAAAACACACACACACAGATACGAAAGTGCGGGGGGAGGGGGTGTTGCAACGTGGTGTCGGTAAGGGGCCTCGGTCACTGGCCCCGTGAAGCCTATGTTCAGTGTAGGAACATTACACATAAAAAATAACCTTGGTGGCAGAGGGAGAAAGGCGTCTGAGACTTAACAAGAAAGAGGAGGAGAGGAAGGTTGACTTGGCTGACGTGCAAAAAAAAGCCAAAGGGAGGAGGAGTGGGGATGGGGTAGAGTGGTGTTAGGGGGTTGGGGGGGGAGGAGTGGGGTTGGGAGGAAGAGTGGGGTTGGGGAGGAGGTACAGGTGGTGGAGGGAAGGGTAGTACAGGTGGGGAGGGAAGGGTTGTACAGGTGGGGAGGGAAGGGGTGAACGGGTGGGGAGGGAAGAGAGGTACAAGTGGGGAGGGGAGGGGGTACCATTGTGGGGGAGGGAAGAAGAGAAGCGAGTGAGAGAGTAAGAAAGAGGTGAGGTGAGAGAGCAGGAAGAGGAAGAGGAAGCGGAGTGTGAAAGGCAGTGAGCTGGAGGCAAGAGGGAGAGGAAAGGCAAGCTAAGAAATTGGTGTGGGGGTTGTGAGGGGTGGCAGGGGGTTGTGAGGGGTGGCAGGGGTAGGGAGGGGGTAGTGAGGGGTGGCAGGGGTAGGGAGGGGGTTGTGAATTGGTTGGGGTAGACAGGGGTTGTGGAGTGGTTAGGGTAAACAGGGGTTGTGGAGTGGCAGGGGTAGACAGGGGTATGGTGGAGGACAAAAGGGATAGTTAGAGAATATGTGAAAAGGCAGTACATATTGATTTATGTGTTTGTATATATATATATAAAGAGAGGGAGAGAGAGAGAGAATTAATGGATAAGTGAATGTAGAGACAGAGGGATTGAGAAGGATATAAAAGGTGAGGCAAAGGATATAACAACAAATAGCAAAAACCTTTCCAAAAATAAACAAAGTGACAGAGAAAAAGGAGACAATATCTGGAGCAAACGATAGAAGCCCATCAGAGTTTACGAGAACAAATACAACACAGGAACGCGAAACAAAAATAATTAAATATAAAAAAAAAGTACAAGCAAATCACTCCAACGAAGAACAAAAAAAGGAACATGAATAACACAAAACAGGGAAAAAGAAGAACACATAGGGGGCAACGAGAGAGATAGAGAGAGATAGAGATAGAGATAGAGATAGAGATAGAGAGAGATAGAGATAGAGAGATAGAGAAAAAAAACACCTATATTCTATCCCTAGTAATACAGAGATAAAGCAAGAAAAGATATCAAATACTCTCACTCCTGCATGCAGAAATATATCATCCCTGTGGATATTGCAAAAGTTCCAAAAAGATACAACAAACCTGCATGCTGCAACCTACATATTGATGGGACGTTGAGTGAAGTTACAAGCAGTGGACACAACCTTTGCAATTTGGTCTGCAATGCACTATGTAGAGGCCGGGATAGGGAGGTGATGTTGGTTGATGTTGTAAGCTCGAGTGAGGATGCAAAGTGAATGTGTGTATCAAGGAAAAAATTTGGTATAACAGTTAAAATCGCTAACGTACACTCGTGATATATAATGTCTGACCAGGAAGTGTCTAGGAACTCCACGTCCTCTTCCATCCATACCGGAATTTAATATTAGAGAAATATTTATTAGTGCTTACTTTAATGGTAAAAAAAAAAAGAGGCACATTGTATGCATATTCTGATCTATACTTTAATATTGTATAGCCTGCGTCTGACAATTGTGTTTTCGGTAGTTACAGATGTATCCTAGAAGTGTGTATCCCAAAGTATCCCGGTGGAATTGACTGTTCAGCTCCTAAGCAGCATAGGCCTAGTAATAACCTAGCTCGGCGATCATAATTACTAAAAAAAAAAAACAGATTTCATTTTCGAGGTAAAACAAAATGCTATACATTAAAATTAACTTACTTTTCCAAGACTTCACTTACAGGTTACAGACAGTGCAGTTTGTAATGTGATAAGGAAGATAATTTATATACGACTAATTCTTAAACATCTCTGCTAATATTTCAAGCACTATAACATATATTACAATGAACAGAAATAAAATATAGAGCATTTGGATAAACAAACAGTGGTAAGAGCTGTTATCACAATTACAACGTTCAGCTTAACACTTAGCTAAAACAATCTTCTTAAACCTCTCTCTCCTCACCCCCTTCCAATTACACACACACACACACACAAGCAATTACGAGACATTACAAACCACACGTGATCAAATATTCACATCACATTACACACTTCCACTCCTTTACCACTTCTGACACCCACTCCACTTTACACCCTTTCCACTTTTCTTTCTCCTCTCTTTTTTATCCATACTTTCTTCCTTATTTCTCCATTTCCCTTTACGTTCGTTCTTCTTTCTTCCTTTCGATTCTTCTCTTTCTTTTCATTCTCGTGTTCCTCTTCCCACCCTTTTCATTCTCTCCCCATAAATCTGTCCCTGTTTCCTCTCGTTCATAAGATCCATATCATTATCCTCCTTTCCAATCCCTCCCTCTTATCAAGGCCATTACTACTTCAATTCTCTACCTCCCATTTTATTCCCCACCTATTTTCTCTTTTTCTCTCTTCCCCAGCTACCATACATCTCAACTATACTACTCTACTCTCTCTCTCTCTCTCTCTCTCTCTCTCTCTCTCTCTCTCTCTCTCTCTCTCTCTCTTTCCCAGCTACCATACATCTCAACTATACTACTCTCCTCTACTCTCTCTCTCTCTCTCTCTCTCTCTCTCTCTGCTGCAATTAACTATCGGGATGGACAAATGGCCCCACATTACTAGGGACAAGAACTAGCCCCGGTAAACAAGGGTCAGTCCATTACCTTGACTTATTACCCAGGCAGTCAGTCGAATAGAGCCAACTTCTCCACAACAATGCAGGCAAGGTTCTAGCTCCTCCCTCTCTCTGTGTGTGTGTGTGTGTGTGTTCTAGCTCCACCCTCTCTGATCTGTGTGTGTTCTCGCTCCACCCTCTCTGATCTGTGTGTGTGTGTGTGTTCTCGCTCCACCCTCTCTGATCTGTGTGTGTGTGTGTTCTAGCTCCACCCTCTTTGATCTGTGTGTGTGTGTGTGTTTTCGCTCCATTCTCTCTGATCTGTGTGTGTTCTCGCTCCATTCTTTCTGATCTGTGTGTGTGTGTGTGTGTGTTCTCTCTCTATTCTCTCTGATCTGTGTGTGTTCTAGCTCCACCCTCTCTGATCTGTGTGTGTGTGTGTGTGTGTTCTCGCTCCATTCTTTCTGATCTGTGTGTGTGTGTGTGTGTGTTCTCTCTCTATTCTCTCTGATCTGAGTGTGTGTGGGTGTATGTGGGTGCATGTGTGTGTGGGGGGGGGGGGGGGTGTTATCCTTTCCTTTTTGCTGACGTTAACTATTTCTTTTATAGCTGACGCCTATTTTCATTCTCTCTCTCTCTCTCTCTCTCTCTCTCTCTCTCTCTCTCTCTCTCTTCATTCCTATTCTTATTTCATTCTTCCTTTATTCATTCTACTTTGCCCTACACCATATTTTTAGCTTTCATACCTACTCATTTCCGTACTTTCCTTATAGTCTGAAAATTGGAGGTAAAGGAGTCCTACAAATATTGCCACGAAACACCACCACCACCACTATAGGGAAGGAGCATGGTTTCGTGATATAGTTAGGGGAAATCAGAAGCCTCCAATTCCCACACACACGATCACAGGGTCCTTAATGTAACCTTATCATTCATAGACCAAGGCCAACTGTCTCATTTTTGCCTCATTTACATTTTATTCCCTCTATTCTCGTTTCTCCATATTTTCTCTCCCTCTCGTTCTTCTCATTCCCTACCCTACACTCTTCTCTTTACCTGTTCCCCCATTTTTTTTTCTCTCTCTCTCACTCCTTCTCTTCTACCCAATTTCGTTTCTCCTCAGTCGTTCTCTCATTTCTTTAATCAATTTTCCTTCCTTACATTTCCTTCACTCTTTCCCTCCTCCCTTTCCTCCTCTTTTTTCTCCCTCAATTCCTTCTCTCCTTCCTTTCTTCCTCTTTTCTCTCCCTCACTCTTTCCCTCCTCCCTTTCTATCTCTATTTTCTCCCTCACTCCTTCCCTCCTCCTTTCTTCCTCTATTTTCTCCCTCACTCCTTCCCTCTTCCCTTTCTTCCTCTTTTCTCTCCCTCCCTCCTTACTTGTACCACCCCTGACCTTTGCCCGGTGCATATACAACAACAAACACAGGTAGAATATATAGGTGTTGTTCGGGCAAGATTATCAGGACATAACACTGTATTATACCATCGCACCCAATGTGTTGCGGTCAGTCCAATGATAACTCCTGCCTCCTCTCTCTTTTCCTACCCACGCACTCACACAATGAACATAATAGATAAAAAAAACAATAAGTATAATTCACGAAGCTCAATCAATGCTTTGTAGACTCTGGTAGCTGGGAGTATTGGGGTTACCTACACCGTAACTTATCTCAAAATAGCTCAGCTAACGATTGCTTGACAAAAGAAGCTCGTAAATTTAGGAAACTGAATGGGCTTCTACCCGAGACCCCCTTGATAAAATGTGAAAAGTGTCATCGATTTCAGATATTACTGTACTTCCCTGGTGGTTATATTCTAAAAAGTTCATTATCGATGTAACCATGTGACCACCATGCATGACCTGGTAGTCACATTGGATACAATCCCAGTAACCTTTATCTTAAACGAAAATATAATATAATGTATATACAGTACTTGAGCACATTGCAAAATTTACCAAACTAAGTACAAAATCCAACTGTTGTTCAAACCTCAATGTTACCTCGAACAATCCTCTTCCACTTCCCACCCTTCCTATTGGCCTATGTTGCTCCACTCGTGATACAAAAGATCTGACCAGAGTGTGAGGAGCAGAAAGCTTCGAATCGCCTGGTGTTGCTCATTTCCCCACCCAGTACACCTACACAGGCTGAGTTTGAATGCAGGGTACGTGTGTGTGGTGCCTGCCGTTCGTCTCTGGTATGGGATTACGAATCACGAATCACGAATGTACTGTATATTCCCCATCATGAGTGGTCGTCCCCTCTCCGTCCTGCCAGACCCGTTTATGAAGTGGGAGTGAATTCCAATGCTCACCTGAACCAGACATAAATTACTCTTATTACAGACTAGAACACAATTCATTCAGTGTTATGAAGCACCAATACCGTTAGTGTCCATTCATGAGCCTCATAATAACTACATTAATAAAACAAGACACACGAGTGGCTACAACTTGTTTACCATCAGCTGAGTCTACTCAAATAATGCTACATTTTGTTTAACTTTTATGGCAGGAATAATATATATCAATTATGTGTGTGTATGGATGTGTGTGTGTGAAGTATCCTACACCTCGAAGCGTTATACTATAATTTCGGGTCCTCCATGAATCTCAATCTCACCCACTAGCCACTGACGCCTACAGTTCAGGGCCGGTATTTATCAAACCTCTTAGGATTCGCACTTGTTCGAATGTTTGTATTATTAACCTCGCCAAAGTGTTTCGGGCTCATTTCGAAGCAGTGGTCGAATTTCCTCCTCTGCATGTTCGAATGTATTATACGATTTGAAAGCAGTGCCGGGTTCTAGTCCATGCCATGATTGAACGCCTACCATCAAAATCTTAACTTAGGATTTTTTTGTATTAATTGCGCCGTAGCGTCAGTCAACAGGTAGCAACGATACATACAGGTAGGAGGAACCCATGAGAATCTACAGTAAATGACTATAACTTAGGAGTAAATTTACGTTGATATTACCGGCCCTGTTTACCCTGTTATAATATTTACATTCTGTATAGTTTCAGATATATGTTGTTGACGCCCTCTTCGTTTCCACCGTGAACCCCAAAGCATCGTAACGTATAAACCGGAAGCAGTTCACCAACACGCCAGTCTCCCTCCTATTATCCTATACAGACTCCCCCATCACCAACAACCCCCATGGCCCCATCCCCCCCCCCCTCCACCTCAGATGTATGTATGGTGTGATCTATACCATGTGAGTCGGATACATACATGCGTCACTGAGTTTCATACTACACAATGGGGACTCAGAGTGGGTCACATGATATTACTCTACTAATAAAGTATACCCGAAATAGGAATACGCATACAGTAGCTAAAAATACAACACGACCCAAGGTTATGAATAGTTCTGAAAAATACAATTACCCAAGTAAAGCAGCTGTTGTGAGACAAATCAGCTGATGAGGTTTGTAACGTCTGTACAACATTCGTGATGATTAAGAAACGCGGTTTTGTAACTATAATTTACATTCAATACTGTGTAATGCATCAAATATTACATAATTTGGAGATCAGAATATGTAATTGTGCAAAAAAAATTCTTGGCATCAAGCGAAAAACTATAATTTAAATTTTAGATGGTGGTACTTTGTAACTTGTTAAAATGGCACCACTGTATGAGGGAGTGAGGAGGGACCACACATCAGACAACCACTTCACTCGCCCGGATATTTAAACTTAATGGCAGGACTACAATATATTGATTTGATTATATTGTGGGCAAGTGATGTTGGGAACCTTTAAACAGTACGGTAGTGAAAATTAAATAACAATATGGGGCACAGAATTCCCATTGAGAAAGGATATGTATACATTATAATTGATAAAATTTGTAAAAAGCAAGAGCAACTCATTTAAATAGAGTATAAACTTTCGTGTTGTCACGCCAAGGACATAATTATATAACAACCCAAATAGAAACAGTCATTATAATAACTTACCTAACCTGTTGTGACGTGGGTAATGTCTTGCCGACTCGCCTCTCTTCCTTCCTTGCCATCACATCGCATCGTATCACAACACAACACAACACTCAAGACCATTACAGTAACCACTATAAAAAAAAATAATCATCTGCACCACGTAATAATTCCACAATATTCAACAACGATTTTTTTCGAGTTTCAAAAGTATACAAACTCCGCACTCACACTCCAAGTCCATACCGTCACCTCCATCACACCCCACGGCATCAGAGGTCCTACCCATTCTTAGCTGCTGACCTCTCCACACAAACGATGAGGCAGGCGGTGGTAAATTGGTAATATAACGTTCAGTTCGGCTGCAGAGAAGACTTATTGCAACTTAGGGTAAGCCAGAGGGTTAATAGGGTGCTTTTATTCCCACAAGTGCCTAATTACGTAGTCCACTTTCACGATAATAACCCTATTGTTTTGCTCAGGCTTTCGATTACATTAATACGTAAATACCAATATACGTTGAATACTGTTGGTTGGCTAGCAATATTCCAAAGTGGAAATAGAAGTCAATGTTATTCTGTTAATCAAGGCAACTGTAAGAAAATTTGGCTTAAGGTTTTATACACTGTGCGTGGCTGAAAACACGAGTATCAAATGCAAGTCCTCTCCTCTCCTCCAGGTACTCTATTATTTCACTCTATTTCGTTTTACTCTCTGCCATGCTTACGGTTTTTGCTCTTCCTGATGATGGGTGAAGTCTTAGGAATCACTTGGTAACAACAGTGTGTGTAGGGAGGAACGAAAACACAAGCACAGAGCTAAAAACAATACCACGGCTGTGTCTACGGTGTGATGGAATCCCAGGAAATAAAATATGGCCGTCAGTCAGTACGTCACAGAGGCAGCAGCATCACTCAGAGCGGATGTGTGTTGCCAGCTGACAGACAACAGCAGACATCTCAACATTACAAAATATTCCTCCTGTTAGCATGTGACATGTCTCTTTCCTCAGAATATTACTCTCGTGCATTTCTTCGTGGTTCATTTTTGTATAATCTCTTGTGTATAAAAATAAAGAAAATTATTATATATGCCAGATAATTAATAGTACACGTTTTCTTTTTCGTCGTCTGCTAGAACTCCGTCAATGTTGGTTCATTGCTTCAAAGAAAATGGATCGGTACAACTCATATACTGAACAGATTCATAAAAATTATATTATAAGTAATAATATTGTACCCTACTATTGTATTCTTTTACTTCTACGAGATTTAATATAGGCTACTTAATAGTATTTATTACATTAGTTGATAGTGACGTGATAGTGATTATAGTGTTAAATAAATAACAAGTAAGAGAAGCAACTAACACCATGAAGCTTCACTGTCTCATCTAGTGCGACACTCAATTATCTCGGGGCCTCGCAAGATTTACATACTACAACAGATACCCAACAGTACAGGGGATGAGGCATAAAAAAAATAATATGATAAATAATGTTATCATTAATCCAAGACGGTCTATGTTCACCGCACCGACTGAAAAAATGAATAAAAAAATCTATAGGAATTAAATATAAAGAAAATAAAACAGAATAATCTACAATATGACTATTAAATATTGATTGCCACATTTAATTCCATACCGAGGCCATAATCATATATTAATAAAATATTAATAATTTAATTTAATCGTCGTCGTCGTTCCATTCATACATTACATTCATACATTAAATTCATACATTACATGGTGATAAGGATTACATGAGGATGTCTAAAAAATTCTTTAAAAATTACCATCGGAGGCTTTACCTCTCTTTATATACAATGTTATTATTATATTATTATCATCACACCCTTCAAGCCAACCAAACCTGAGTTACTTCTAAATCTGCCCTGGGAGTTTGACATGGTATAAAGCGGATGTTCCTTCCTATACGGTGTGAATAATGAATACAATAGACGTCACTCATCACTCCCACAACCTTCACACACGTCACATGTAAGTACAGTCGGCGGCAAAAGTCATGTCGCCTCACTTGTTTCACCGAGGCATGCGATGTTCATAGACTCAAGATTATTAAGTGTAGAAAACATGCGTATTTCTCGAGTCCGTGAAATTAGGATAATTTTAATTTTGTGGTGCGATGGGCCTATTTTTATAATTTATTCTTCAGGGTGTTATAACATTAGTAAAGAAAAAGTGTTTAATCACTCAAAATGAAATCCACTAGTATTAGTAGTAGTAGTAGTAGTAGGACTAGTAGTAGGAGTAGTAGTAGGAGTAGTAGTAGGAGTAGTAGTAGGAGTAGGAGTAGGAGTAGGAGTAGGAGTAGTAGTAGTAGTAGTAGGAGTAGGAGTAGGAGTAGTAGTAGTAGTAGTAGTAGTAATAGTAGTAGTAGTAGTAGTAGTAGTAGTAGTAGTAGTAGTAGTAGTAGTAGTAGTAGTAGGACTAGTAGTAGGAGTAGTAGTAGGAGTAGTAGTAGGAGTAGTAGTAGGAGTAGGAGTAGGAGTAGGAGTAGGAGTAGTAGTAGTAGTAGTAGGAGTAGGAGTAGGAGTAGGAGTAGTAGTAGTAGCAGTAGTAGTAGTAGTAGTAGTAGTAGTAGTAGTAGTAGGACTAGTAGTAGGAGTAGGAGTAGGAGTAGGAGTAGTAGTAGTAGTAGTAGTAGTAGTAGTAGTAGTAGTAGTAGTAGTAGTAGTAGTAGTAGTAGTAATAGTAGTAGTAGTAGTAGTAGTAGTAGTAGTAGTAGTAGTAGTAGTAGTAGTAGTAGTAGTAGTAGTAGTAGTAGTAGTAGTAGTAGTAGTAGTAGTAGTAGTAGTAGTAGTAGTAGTAGTAGTAGTAGTAGTAGTATAATCTATATCAATATACTTAAGATAGATCAGATCATTCAAGAGCACATAACCTTTCTCCTTGTCCCAACACATGTATTTTGTTTTCCTCATCAGAGTCTTGTGTTTATTGTCCCACTATCCCTTGTAATCTGACCAGGAATAAATTTGTGCCTGCAGTTAAGTCCTCAGTGTTTATCTGCGCCTCTCCTAGCATTACCAAGCGAAAAGAGATAATCGGTATTGATCAGAGTTTGAGGCGATGGAAATAGCCCAATTCTTTCTAAAACTCGCGGTGCTCGACAGTTTGCTTGCTACACACAACATTTTTATCATTATTATCTATTATTTTTTTTTTAGATTCAGTTGACACACATTTGTTTGTCGCCCAGAGTATTTCGTGTGTGTGTGTGTGTGTGTGTGTGTGTGTGTGTGTGTGTGTGTGTGTGTGTGTGTGTGTGTGTGTGTGTTCTAAGAATACGTTGTGCTTAAATTATAATACAAAAAAAAAGTCCTCTTCCATCCCTGAGTGTGTAAATAGATACTAAAGATTAAGGGTTGTATTTAGTTCAGTGCTGGTATGTGTGAGGAGCAACTGATTCCTTTGAATTAGTCCATGCAACAGGCCACCATTATCTTCATTCGTCTGGTCCTGTTTCCTGGCATAGCTTGGAGGAATCAAGGCGCTCCAATGTACCGAAAATTATACACTCCCCTTAAACGCCTCTGAAAGAACGTACACTTCAATGTTCTTAACGGGGAAATAAAAGGTTGCGGGGAATTTGGCTGGGTACTATCAAAGAGAAAACTCATGTCGGGAAATTTGGTGAAAATATATGGTACAGTACAGAGTTAACCATAGTGGAACATTACTGGATGCATATTATCTTGGTTCGTGTCTGTACAATACATGCACAAACATTATCTACAAGCATCGCCCTATATTATATGATAAGACATGGTATTCAAATTCAGCCCATTATTATAAGACAAGGTACAGTCGTCATACGTAATCCCTGACCAGAGACGAACGGCAGGCACCACACACACACACACACACACACACACACACACACACACACACACACACACACACACACACACACACACACACATACCTTGCATTCGAACTCAGCCTCTATAATGTGCACTGAATGGGGAAATGAGCAATACCAGGCGATTCGAAGCTTTCTGCTCCTCACACTCTGGTCAGAAATTATGTATGTATCACGAGTGTATTCAAAGTCAGCCCAAGTGTAATATTATCAATCCATAAGTGTGGGGAAAAATTAATGATGAATATATTTTTAGCCACGTGAGTCTTCCTATAACCATTCCAGTCCATTCCCTCGCTGCAAAATTTATCGATGCCGTATAACCTCGGTCGGCAATTAGCAAGTAAAATTATCCGTGCATCTGTCATTGGGGTTGTCGTAAAGTCCCATTAAGCTACAACACTAAGCTAAACGGGTCACACATACATATATGATGGCTGGCTCAACTCCACTATATATACGCCATCCCATATCACACACACACACACACACACACACACATATATATAATGGTTTGCTCCCCTCCACTATACGCCATTCCAAAAACAAAAACACACACATACATATATAATGGTTGGCTCCACTCCACTACGCCATCACACATACACACACACACACACACACACACGTAAAGCCTATAGTTGTGAAATCAATGACGTTAGGATATTTACAGCAATACACACACACACACACCTTCCCCTCCCATCCCTCCCTTCCCATCCTTCCCTTCCCTTCCCCTCCCAAACATACAGAATAGAAAGCGTGAAAAGTTCGATCAATTTATTATATACACAGGGTATTGCAAATGTATAGGTTGACAGTCGAGTGTGTGTGTGTGTGTGTGTGTGTGTGTGTGTGTGTGTGTGTGTGTGTGTGTGTGTGTGTGTGTGTGTGTGTGTGTGTGTGTGTGTTCGAGTACCCTTTATATTACTACACGTGTCAGTAATTGGAATCACTGTTGTTGTTGTTGTTGTTGTTTGGTGGCATTGCTATAATTATTTCAAATAATAATTCTCCTATGTAACAAAATATAATTATTATTTGTTGTGTGTGTTTCAAATCATAATTATTCACCGATGTAATAAAGTTTGAAGAATGTATGGGGTGGCACATGTGTCGTTCTTGCATTAAGGGACCCTGTGTGGTGTGATGTAGTCAGAAAATTGAAGGTAAATGAGTGCTTCAATTTTATTCACGAAACACCATGGATGCACCTATACAGTATGGAAGGAGCTTGTTTCATGGCAGAGACAGGAGGAATTAGAAGCCTCCAATTCTCATACACAATCACAGGGTTCTTAATTTAAGCTGTAATTGGACAGACGTTATTATACAGAGAGTAATCATAACCTTTGTTGTTATTGTTATTATACAGAGAGTAATCATTCATAACCTTTGGTGTTATTATACAGAGAGTAATCATTCATAACCTTTGGTGTTATTATAGAGAGAGTAATCATTCATAACCTTTGGCGTATAATATAAATAATGAACTATTAAGCGTTAATGCCATTATCGCCACACAAAGGTGAAATAATTGGGTTACGGAGGAAACTATAATGAATTCAAGACTACCATATGCGTTACTGATTAATTAAAACAATAATTGCGTCAGTCACCACACATGCACTACATTCCCACCCAACCTATACTATTATATCATACTTGTGTCTGAAACCTCGGGATTTGCTGGTTACGTATATATATTATTGTTGATTAAGTGATGATGATGATGATGATGATGATGATGATGATGATGATGATGATGATGATGATGATTGTGATTGATTGTATAGTTTAAGGGGAGTAGTACAGTGTTGGTATAAATCTGGAGTGCAAATGATTCCTCCAAACTATTCTAGGCAACAGGATACCCTTATTTTTCTTCCTCTGGGTCTGTTTCCTGGCATACTTTGGAGGAATCAAGGTATTCTTCAGTGTAGGAAAAGTGTACTATCCCTTTAATTAATCGTGTATAGTGTGACTGTTATTTAAACCTTGGAATGAGTAAAATCGTTTGGCGTTATCCACGTTATTCTCGTTAATATATAAATATTTTTTTTGTTATTAGGAGTTCGCTGACGTGTAATTTATTGTAATCCATTTTAATTGTATGCTCGTCAAGACTGCCCACTCGAACGCTTACTTGTATCACACCTTAATTATAAATATCTAAGCATTAGAAGGTGTTAGTGAAGGAATTATTCGTAATGGTAAGTATAACATAGGGGAAATCTGTCTAGATATAAACGAACATAAATTTAACCTCTATCGATGGCTACACACATACACACACACACACACACACAATCTCTTGGCTGTTCGTGGTACTCGTGAGAGTTCATTAAAACTCACACGCATGTAGAGTATTAGAGTATTATATTGTACTGAACTGGTTGATAAATCACCTTATCGCAAAAAGTTGTAACTAAATCACTTTCAAACTCATGTACTTTCTTGGAATATGAGTGTCACACTATGAATAATTCGACCATTCACGTAAGTTTTTGTCATTTCAACAATATAAGTAAGTTTTAATACTGGTTGGTCTTTAGGCAAGTTGTGTCACACCTGTGTGTTTTATTAGATACATTTTAACTTTTTACTACAACAATAAATACAAGACAATAATATCATACGAGTACCAAGCTATCATGGCCTACATAGCTACCTTTAAGATAAGTATGCTAATCCTGGCACATAATACCTTTTATTTTAAAGAATCCTTCAAATTTTACCTTACTAAAGCAGTCATTATGAGACACAGAAATAACGAAACGTAACAAATAAAATGAGAAAGTACTGGAAGGGTCGGATTTCGGTGATTTCTTGCTCCTTTTTTTATACCTACTGTATATTATTGTGTTAAGTAGACCATCACATTGTAAAATATCCGGGGTCATTATGTATACATGAACAAGTCCTTATGTTAGCCTGTATATAAAAAGTGTATATATATGTACACACACACTGACACCTTTTCACCTTAGCAGCTTCTATTTATAAGATGACTGACTGTTTGGGATTGGTGTACATTTGGAGAAACAGGTATTGTGTTGTGGCTGCCGTGTTTACAGAATACTTTCATTGTTAAGGCAGCTGCAGGGCAATATTGTACACCTTATACTTTGACCGGCATGCAATCAGGAACAGCAACTGGCCCCTCCACTCTTATAACCATTCCAATCTCATTCTCTTCACTGTCTGAAACCTCAATGATTTCTGCAGGTGGGTTTTACTATTCTCTCTCTCTCTCTCTCTCTCTCTCTCTCTCTCTCTCTCTCTCTCTCTCTCTCTCTCTCTTTCGTCACTAGTGCATGTTAGTTCACCGGGCAATATCTGGCGTCTCCTCTTTACGACCTTGTCCCTTCAATTCCAACCCCATTTTTTAAGCAGGATTCCCTTTTATTAATTGGGAGTGAGCCGGGGCAACGAGCCACCTAGGCAGCCTGTCACCACACTCACTTACAAATACAAAAGACTCTCAAACACGCAAAAGAGGGAGAACCGGAAGTAGATGACAGCGTGGAGAGAGAGAGAGAGAGAGAGAGAGAGAGAGAGAGAGAGAGAGAGAGAGAGAGAGAGAGAGAGAGAGGGAGAGAGAGAATGAGAATGAGAGAGAGAATGAAAATGAGAATGAGAGAGAGAATGAAAATGAGAATGAGAGAGAGAATGAGAATGAGAGAGAGAATGAGAATGAGAATGAGAGAGAGAATGAGAATGAGAGAGAGAGAGAGAGAATGAGAATGAAAGAGAGGGAGAGAAATGTATATATACGTTGTCCTACATTTTCAATTTTCTTTACCTTTCATCTCTCTCACTCTAACAGCGCACCAGGCTTTTGTTCCCAGTGTGTGTGTGTGTGTGTGTGTGTGTGTGTGTGTGTGTGTGTGTTACAGTATAGGATCAGTCTTCCTCCTGAGTTAGAATACGATAGATTTTAACTTAGAAAGACACCTGTAAGTTCGACACAGATTAATAAAAGTATAAGAGTGAATATTACACTGATCTTAAACAAATAAAGCTCTATATTAATTTTTTGTGTAAGCACCCACCACCACCTGCCTACCTACATCATTCTCTCACGTCACACTTATTTTTTTATCCATCTATCTATCTATCTATCTATACATCCATCTATCAATCAATCTATCTATCTATCTCTATCTATTTATCTATCTATCTATCTATCTATCTATCTGTCTGTCTGTCTATCTACCTATCTATCTATCTATTTATCTATATATCTATCTATCTATCTATCCATTCATCGTGTCTCTTTCTGTTATCAAGATCAAAGTAACCCTTCAGTATTTTACCCATCGTGTATCCCCCATTTCCTCTATTTACTCCATCAAGCACAGGGACGTTCTTTACCGGAGCATAGTATGGGTGGGTGGTTCCTCTCTCTGTGTCCTAAAGCCGGCAACCAACCAACCACTTTCATATCTGTCTCCCTTCAATCTCTCAATCAGCTTTTTTTTTTTTTCTTACTCGTGTTTGATTACTGATTTTTTTTTTTTTTTTTTTTTTTTTTTTTGACAATGTAGTAGTCGAAGTTCATTTACCTTCGTTATCGAACAACAAGGAATGGCACATTATTCTTTTATCCAAGTACTGTATATTTTGATATTATAAAGTGTACTTACTAATTAACTAACAAAACTAAAAATTAAAGACTAGTAAAGCTAAATATATCTTTCCCATCTCATCTATAAAAATTGAAAGTATAAACAAGTACAGAACAGGAACTTTACAAACAAAGAAGACAACTGAAATATTAATCAAGGGGGTGTGAATAGAGGGACGGGCTTGGGGTGGGGTTATGGTGGTTTTGGGGGGTGCGGGAATAGGTGGACAGGCTGGAGGGGGGTTAGGGAGATGCAGGAATAAGAGACAGGCTTTCTACCCCCTCCCCCAAGCCTGTCCCCCTATTCCCGCACCCCCCAAGCCTGTCCCCCTCCTGTTTCGTGGCATAGTTTGAAGGTGTCACTATATAGCTCTCCATTTCCCCGTAATGCTAAATCTGTACCCACCACCACCACCACCACCACCAATACCACCCTCCCCACCACCACCACCACCAATACCACCCTCCCCACCACCACCACCAAAACTACCACCACCACCACCACCAATACCAACACCTACCTCACCACCACTACCACCAATACCCTCCCCACCACCAATACCACAACGCTCCCCACCACCACCACCACCAATACCACAACTCTCCCCACCACAACCACCACCACCACCCTCACCACCCTCCCCACCTGACCTAACCTAACGAGTGAACTGGCCTGCAAACTACCCGGGCTGGGATATGCCTCTATATTTTGCAACAGTGAGCTCCATAATCCCAGGCTGGAGCAGGAAGCTTTACAAAGATAGAGGGGATGGAAGGGAGGGATAGGGAAGGAGGGGGGAAAGGGGAGTGGTGAGGGAGGGAAGGGGAGTGGTATATCGTGGGGTGAAAGATAGAGGGGAGGGAAGGGATTGTGAGGGAGGGGATGGAAGGGAAGGAGGGGAGGGAATGGAGAGGAGGGGAGGGAATGGAGAGGGAGGGAATGGGAGTGGTACAGAGTGGAGTGAAATTTTCGCTTCCCCGTGTGCTATCAGAGGTCAATATCACCCACCCATCCATTCATCCATCCATCCATCCATCACTATGAATGGCTGGCATGGGTTGGTTGGTGGATGAAGCTATCCTCGTTTTCATTTCATATTTTCAAAATACAATTATCATCCATCCATTTATCTATCCATCGTTGAGTGGAGTGCATGGGTGATAATGATGGGTGAAGCTGGCCTCATTTTCATTTCATATTTTCAACATTCCATTATCATCCATCCATCCATCAATCGCTGTGGGTGGGTTGCATAGGTGGGTTGATGGATGAAAAAAGCTGTTCTCGTTTTCGTTTCCTATTTTCAAGGTCCACACGTCCATGGTTCTGGATGGAGCAGTACAAACTCTTCTATAACCAGGTTTACTGACGAGGAGCCATGGACGACAGTACAAAAAAAAAAAAAAAAAAAAAAAAAACATAAAGAAAAAAATAAGGAAAGAAAAATACGAAATAAAAAACTGTATAGTGAGGTTGACAAAAACTTTTTCGTCCTGACTGTACTGTGTTGGAGGGGGAAGGGGATATCAGGG
The DNA here is from genome assembly GCA_034508575.1 of Petrolisthes manimaculis. Lineage (NCBI taxonomy): Eukaryota > Metazoa > Arthropoda > Malacostraca > Decapoda > Porcellanidae > Petrolisthes > Petrolisthes manimaculis. The sequence goes on from JAWZYT010004915.1 coordinate 33,803, forward strand.
GGAGGGGGATTTGAGGGGGTGGGGTGATATGAGTGGGAGGAGGAGGGGTGGGGGAGATAGGAGTGGGAGGAAAAGGGGGAGATATGAATGGGAGGAGGAGGGGGATATGAGTGGGAGGAGGAGGGGGATATGAGTGGGAGGAGGAGGGGGATATGAGTGGGAGTGGAGGGGGTGGAAGGGGTATGAGGGAGGGGGTGGAAGGGGTATAAGGGAGGGGGTGGAAGGGGTATGAGGGAGGGACATTGTAGTGAACGAGTGAAGGATTTGTCAGGACTTGCCTTAATGCTATGTATTTTTTCATTCCTGTTAACGCTTCTATTTTTAAGGATTATATCTCTCGCTTGGGACCGAATAATTAAACCACTAAAATAAGTACGAGACTTGCGATAATTTGTTATAATTATTATCTTACTACATCTTTTGTCTTTCTCCATCTAAGTTTTCTTTCTTATTACATTATCTTACTTGTTTTGTTTTTTGTCTTTCCTCTGTCCAAGTTTTCTTTCTCATTATATTCTGCATTTTACTACTACGTCTTTTGTCTGTCGTCTTTCTATGTCTTCCTTCTCATTATATTTGTCATCGTTACTTAGTGACTGTGCTATTCTGGGAGTTACAAAAAAATAAAAAAATAAAAAATAAATTGTTCCAACGACAAAGATTACGGTCCCTAATTTTAAACTCTTGCATGTCTGAAGCTGGAAGTATATTAACACCAAATGAGAAGCCAACTCACTCACTAATCCCATGGTTATGTAGCCCAATGTACATTACGACACACACACACACACACACACACACACACACACACACACACACACACACACAACATACACACACACTCACACACACACACACACACACACACACACACACACACTCACACACAACACACACACACAACACACACTCACACACAAACAACAAAACACAACACACACACATACAACACACAATGGAGGGGCTGACATCACCTAATAATAACCAGTTTCGTCCACCTGGCCTCTTTCCACCAACCACAGGAAAAGCAGTAGGCTAATTGGAAAATAGTCCTGTGTTTAAGGAATAATAACAATAATAATAATGACAATAATAGATTAGGATACATATAGTGTACGTATTCGTGTATATATGTATGTAAGTATGTCAGTGCACAATTATTATTATTATTATTATGTATGACAGTAACATACAACTACACAGAGCATGTACTGTATGTGTGTATGTGTGTCTCCATGTCCTCCTACCCCCCGTTCAATACAGCCTATGACCCTCACCACCCATAAATAACATAAGAGGTGTGATATTACTGACCAGGAAGCTATCATGGTGGTAGTGGTAGTGGTAGTGGTAGTTGTTGTTGTAGTAGTAGTAGTAGTAGTGGAGTAGAAATAAAAGTAGTTGCTGTTGTTGTTGTTGTAGTAGTAGTAGTAGTAGTAGTAGTAGAAGTAGTGGAGTAGTAGTAGTAGAAGTAGAAGTAGTAGTTGTAGTAGTAGAAGTAGTGGAGTAGAAGTAGTAGTTGTAGTAGTAGAAGTAGTAGTTGTAGTAGTAGAAGTAGTAGTTGTAGTAGTAGAAGTAGTGGAGTAGAAGTAGTAGTTGTAGTAGTAGAAGTAGTAGTTGCTGTTGTTGTAGTAGTTGGAGTAGGAGTAAAAGTAGTAGTAGTAGTAGTAGTTGAACTATGAGTAGAAATAGAAGTAGTTGTAATAGTAGTAGTAGTAATAGAAGAAGAAGAAGTAGTAGTAGTAATAGTAGTAGTAGTTGAGTAGTAGAAGTAGTAGTAGTAGTAGTAGTAGTAGTAGTAGTAGTAGTAGTAGTAGTAGTAGTAACCACATTATCTAAGAAATGTTGTAAGAATAAGAGAATCTGGTCCAAATTCACACAGTCAATCTTGCATCACACCTACAGTATATAATAGCGAACGAAACAAAATCCAGCTTAGAAATAATGAACAGAGAAAGAAATGTACTTAGAACAGAGAAAGTTACTAAAAAAAAAAAAAAAAAAATTATATCACCCCATCATCTGAAAAAAATAAAAAAAAGTCAGAAACCACTGTAAAATATTGGACCCACTGAAATCGTAACCTAATACTAACATTAATTAAAACAAGAATATCATTATCATCCTTACCAAAAAAAAATAACACTAAAAGGTAAAGAAAGCGAAGCCAAAGAGAGCAACAACGTCAAGCCTACAAAGCGAAAATAAAAACAACAACAACAACAACAACAACAACAACAACAACAAAAATATCACAAAAGTACTACAAACACGAGGCTAATTTGCATAATATGATGATGTGCATATGATTAGTCCCGTTGGTGTGTTCTTAAGGGACTCTTGTGATGTAGTCGGAGTATTGGAGGTAAAATGAGTCCTTCAAACTTTGCCACGAAACACCATCTATAGAGTAGGAGCCTGTTGAGTGGCATAGTCAGGAGGAATCAGAAGCCATCAATATTCCTATACACGATCACAGGGTTTTTAATGATCAACTTATTCATTCTCCCTCCCTTTACTGGACGTCAGGGGTAGAGGGAAGAAGAAGAGGAGGAGGAGGAAGAAGAGGAGGAGAAGGAGGAGGAGAACAGGAAGAGGAGGAGGAGGAGAACAGGAAGAGGAGGAGGAGGAGGAGGAGGAGGAGGAAAAGGAGGAGGAGGAGGAGTAGGAGGAGGACAGGAGGAGGAGTAGGAGGAAGACAGGAAGAGGAGTAGGAGGAGGACAGGAAGAGGAAGGCCTGAAAGCTCCAGGCAAAAGCAAGTTCGTTCCTTTGATCCTTACAGAGGAGCTTTCCCGCGCGCGCGCATGTGCCAAATCTCTGCCAGCCAGCCATGCAGCTCTTACACCGCCTCTTTCTCCTCTCACCAATGCGAAATTCCAGGTATCTCCTCCCTAAATACCCCTGCAGGTTCATTCGGTCAATGCCTCAGATCCCAAGGAATTTAATAGCCAGCTGGAATTGACGGAATATTTAAAGTTTAATATCTGTCATTCTGGCATTTACCAACGTGATGCTCTTTTCACTACCACAGCGGGAGGAGAGGGGTGTGGGAGGAGGGGAGGGTGTGTGTGGGGGGAGGAGAGTGTGTGTGGGGGAGGAGAGGGTGTGGGGAAGGGAGAGGATTTTTCAAAGGCGCATATCTGTGACTCTGACGTCTGGATTTGGTGGCCGTGTGTGTGGTTTTATTTAGTCACGAGCCATAATAAGTATTCAGCTTTTGTTGAGGTTTCATATCATTTGACATACTGGTGAATATAAGTCAACGCTTATTCTGTTTCATATTTGCTTGAGCTCGCTTAATACTCGATCAGGTTATTCGAAACGAGCCATAATAAGTATTCAGGTTTTGTTGAGGTTTCGAATCCTCTGACATACTAGTGAACAAATTACAACGCTTATCCTAGCTGTCTCATTCTGGCTGGGGCTCGTTCAATACCCCATCAAGTTATTCGAAGCAGACATGTATACTTATTATGTCTCGTGACTGTACATGTGGTGTGAAGGGGTTGGGGGGCAGGTTTGGTAGGTAGAGGGGTAGGTGGGTGGAGGGGTAGGTGGGTGGAGAGGTAGGTAGATGGAGGGGGAGGTAGAGGGACTGTAGAGTACGTGTGGTGTGGAAGGGTAGGTAGATGGAGGGGTAGATAGATGGAGTGGTAGATAGATGGAGGGGGAGGTAGGGGGGGGGGGAGGGACTGTACACTGGTTGGTGACTCTTGAACCCTGCCTCGCTGCTCGATATGCAAAGTGACAGGGAATGGTGGGATCGAACTGGGATTGCTCCGTCCTCCTCCCCCTCTTCTTCCTCTTCCTCCCCCTCCTTCTCCTTGGTACGCCCCCGTCCTACTACTCCTACTACTACTACTACTACTACTCCCCTTCTTCCTCCTCCTTCCCCTTTTTTCTTCTTCCACCTCCCTCCTCCTCCTCTTCCTCCTCCTCTTCCCCCTCCTCCTTTTCTTCCTCCCTCCTCCTCCTCCTCCTCTTCTTCCTCCCTCCTCCTCCCCCTCCAACTCCCTCCTCCCCCCTCCAACTCCTCCTCCTCCTCCTCCTCCAACTCCTCCTCCCTCCTCCTCCTCCAACTCCTCCTCCTCCTCCAACTCCTCCTCCTCCTCCTGCATCATCACAACATCAGCCAGTAAAAACCGCTGGGGTATGGGGGAAAAAATAAATATGCATTATCTGGGACAACTCTCTTGGATAAAAAAATAAATAAACAGAACAACACATCAATGGATAACGCCAGACCCTCACCACTTAAAACACTATATAAATTATAATGCATTTTCGTTTATCAGAGTCAGTTATTAATTTTAGTATCGTATCATATGAATAATAAAAAAAAGAGAGAGAATTTTTGCCATCAACACCTAGAAGAATGAATGACAAATACTTCTGCCGTGTGTCCTCCACAAAAACCTAAATAGAAATGTGAAAAGTGGAGGCATTTTTTCGCCCCACGAGTCCTGAATCCTAAAAATATTTGCATTTGTGAGGGTACTTGATAATCAGCACGCCGCAGTCTGGAGGAGAGAGAGAGAGAGAGAGAGAGAGAGAGAGAGAGAGAGAGAGAGAATGGGTGTGTGGGGGCAGAGGGCAAGGAGCAAAGGAGAGAAGATGCGGCAGTGTACATTATTTTATATAAAGAGGAATAAAGAGTGAAGGAGATAAGGAGGACATGGGGTGAAAGAGAGAGTGAATGAGGGTGGAAGAGAAGAGAGCGGAAAAGAAATAAAAAAAAACTAAAAGAGAAACTGGGAGTAAGAAAGAAAGAATGAATGAAGGAATGAAAGGTTAGGTTAGGTTAGGCAAGTAAAACACCTCAACACAGAAAACCGGAGAAAGAAAGAATGAAGGAATGAAGGTTAGGTTAGGTTAGGCAAGTAAAAACACCTCATCACAGAAAACTGAAGAAAGAATGAAGGAATGAAAGGTAGGTTAGGTTAGGTTAGGCAAGTAAAACACCTCATCACAGAAAAACTGGAGAAAAGAAAGAATGAAAGAATGAAGGAAATGAAGGTTAGGTTAGGTTTTGGGCAAGTAAAACACCTCATCACAGAAAACGCAGAAGCCATCAGCGACTCTCAAGGGGGGGAACAAAAACAAAAGTCCAATCCAGCACCGGGCCAGACTCACCAACTTCGATTAGGGACCCCTGAAATGTCCTTAAAAGCAGGTCAATTAAGGAGAAGGAGGGTGGAGGGAGGAGGAGGAGGAGAAGGAAAGGGAGGAAGGAGGAGGTGGTAGATGGGGGGAAGGGGGGTTGGGGAGGGATGAGGAAAGAGAGGGGATGGGGTGTTGGGAGAGGAGGTTGAGAAGGAGGTGGATGGGGGAGTGGTGGGGGAGGGGGAGGAGGAGGGGGGGGGAAGAGGAGGTGGAGGGGGGGGAGTAGGGGAGGGGAGCAGGAGGAGGGGAGCAAATGAAAAATGAACTCAAACATTTTAATTAAAAATATAATTATGTTAACAAGAAGCAAAAGTTACTAGGAAATGAAGCAACCTTTAAAAATAATTATATACATACTGCAATAAAATTACATAGGCATAAATAAAAAGTATTGTTAGTGCAAATAGGGCCTATAAATAATAATAATAATGAGTTGGAAAGGTAAACATTACAACTAAGAAAACAGTAGGAATTGATTGACGAAAATAGGTAATAAATAAAACAAAATTGACGAAAATGGATGCACGAGGCTTAAAAAAAAAATTCTTTAAGACATGAAAAGTGAAAAAATAGTAGACGATGAAAATACGTTAAAAAATAGCAGAAAATACAGAGAAAAGTGAAGAGGCTGAATGAGAATATGGGTGACAGATATAGACTAAGAGTGGAAATGAGTGCACAATTTAATTACTAAAAGAAAGTGAGTTACAAAATTTTAAATGAGAGAGAGAGAGAGAGAGAGAGAGAGAGAGAGAGAGAGAGAGAGAGAGAGAGAGAGAGAGAAGAGTGGGGTACGTAAGAAAGTGAGAGAAAAACAGTGCTGGCCGAGGGTGGTGTGGGGGGGGGGTGGGGCTGAGATGGAGATGGGGGTTGGGGGGTCGAGGTGGAGGTGGAGGAGAGGGGGTCGAGGAGGAGGTAGAGGAGAGGGGGTGGACTAGGAGGTGGATGAGGAGGATGAGGAGGAGGACTAGGAGGAGGAGGGGTAGATGGAGATGGGGTTGGGGGTCGAGGAGGAGTAAGAGGTGAAGAGGAGGAGGAGGAGGTGAGAAAGTTGTGTGTGTTGTGAGTGTGTTGACCCAGTCCTCCATCCCGACCCACTGGAAGACTCATTACACCCCTTGTGGCATGGAGGGGGAAAGAAGGAAGGGAAGGGAAGAACAGGGAAGGGAAGGAGAAGGGAGGAAAGAAGGGGAGGGAAAGGAAGGAAGGGAGGAAAAAAGGGGAGGGAAGGGAGGAAAGAGTGGAAGGAAGGGAAGGAGAAGGGAGGGAGGAAAGAGTGGAAGGAAGGGGAGAAGGAAGGGTTCACAGACTGGACGAACGAAGAAAAGATGGGAACTAAAGTGTGTTGGAGGAATGGTGGAGAGGGAGGGAGGAAGGAAGGAAGAAAGGTGGAGGGGAATGGAGAGGAAAGTTAGGGGAAGAAAGAAAAGGGGAAATAAGGACAGACGGAAGGAAGGAAAGATGGGGAGTGAGTGGTAAAAAGTAAATAAACGTGGAGGAAAGTGGAATAAATTAAGGAGAGGAGAGTGGATGGAGGGGGACAATGATGAGGGGTGACCGTGAGAAAGTGGGAGGGAAAGATGGTGGGGGGGGGGAAGGAGAGAAGATGGTGGGTGAGAGGGAGGGAGAGAAGATGGGGGGGGAGGGGGGAAGGGAGAGAAGATGGGGGAGAGGGAGTGAGGGAGGGGATGATAAGTGGTAGGGAGAGAGAAATGAAGTAAGATGGAAGAGAGAAGTTAGGGTAGGGAAGGGAGAGGATAGGTGTTTGGAATAGGTGATTAATTAAACATGTATTGAAGAAATGCAAGAAGAAAAAGGTATAAAAGAGGGTGGAGAGGTTTCATTAGAGCCTCTACCTGGCATCTGGTAGGCTAATGCGATAGTCTTAAGGGGATGTTCTTTCAAGGGATACTGATTCCTCCATACTATGCCAGGAAAACAGACGACCTCAGTGTTACAAAGAGGGGTTTCTGTTTTTTAGTATAGTTTGGAGGAATCGCTAGCCCTCCACTTTATACCATCAAGAGTATCTCCCCTTAAAATCTGAGAGGAAGAGGACTAGAGCAAGAGGACTAGAGGAAGAGCCTAGAGTCTAGACTTTATAGTATCTCTTTACTATGTCAGCTACAACTATTTATTTACCCTATAGCGAGACAACACGACTATAGTTACGTTCAGATTAACTACTAACGTTTTATATTCTCTATGTAGCAGCAACATTCGTAATTTGGGTAGCGAAAATACTGGTCAGTTTCTTATTCAATTCTTATTTACTTTACTCAGTTTTGGAGTCAATGGATCACTACGTCTTGGGAAATTAGACGTGAAAAATAAATGGAAACAAGATTTGCTTTACCATCAAGAACTTCAAGCGAAAAAAAAAAATTCCTGGTGGTATATTTTTTTGTAATTTGTTTGCTTAACTTTACATAAATATGGAGTCAATGCTACATTTATCTCACCAAATAACTTTAACTATAACTTTAACAATGAATTTAATACTATACCACTATAAATTAAACACTACAAAATTAGACATTTAACACTAAAACACAATAAATTTAACACTATAACTCTAGACATTTAACACTATATATTTTAACATGGTGTAAATTCAATTCCTACCTGAGCTGTGCCAATAATTTAACTCCATAAATCGCCACTAAAACACCAAGTAAAAAAAAAAAAATACACACACACACAAGCACTCTTGGTCGACAGCTTGCCGCAAGAGGTAAAACTATGCCATCCCGTGGCATGGACAAATCCTGCAACTTGTGGCGACGTGTTGCACGGCCCAGGGGTGTTCAACAAGGCATAAAAAACGCTAACCTGCAACACCCTCCCATAAGTCCCGGCTGTGTACAGTCGGGAAGGTAAGTTTGGTTCCCTTTGCTGCCTGGAAGTAACTCTTAGGTATGATGCTCGTGTATAATTGAACAAAATTATTTAAGTATCTTGCTATGCTTCCTTATATATAAATAAACTCAACTGTAAGCAAACGTCATCAAATGTTCAATACACCACTTTCAATGTTCTGATGTATTGTAAATTGATGAGTGAAACAACTTTTGTCCACAACTATTCGCTGGTCGCCGAGGTACAGTACTTGAGACCAGGAAGCAGAAGAGGAAGGGAGGGAGGGAAGGAGGGGGTTAGTTGGTAGGGAGGGAGGGAGGGAGGGGGGTTAGTTGGTAGGTAGGGAGGGAGGGAGGGAGGGGGTTAGTTGGGTAGGGAGGTAGGGGGTTAGTTGGTAAGGAGGGAGGGGGTTAGTTGATAGAGTGGGAGGGAGGGGGTTAGTTGGTAGGGAGGGAGGGAGGGGTTAGTTGGTAGGGAGGGAGGGGAGGGGGTTAGTTGGTAGGGATGGAGGGGGTTAGTTGATAGAGTGGGAGGGAGGGGGGTTAGTTGGTAGGGAGGGAGGGAGGGAGGGGGTTAGTTGGTAGGGAGGTAGGGGGTTAGTTGGTAAGGAGGGAGGGGGGTTAGTTGATAGAGTGGGAGGGAGGGGGGTTAGTTGGTAGGGGAGGGGAGGGAGGGGGGTTAGTTTGGTAGGGAGGAGGGAGGGGGGGTTAGTTGGTAGGGATGGAGGGGGGTTAGTTTGATAGAGTGGGAGGGAGGGGGTTAGTTGGTAGGGAGGGAGGGAGGGAGGGGGTTAGTTGGTAGGGAGGGAAGGAAGACCATTATGTAGGTGGTGAGGTTATAGGAGACGGTGGGATATTTAAGAGTGGGAAGTAAGGGACTAGACGGGTGGTTGGTGGGAAAGAGGTGGGTGGGTGGGTTGAAGAGGAGGGTAAAGAAGCCGGTGGAAACATATGGGAAATAAGG
>JAWZYT010004916.1:0-7500 GCA_034508575.1 Petrolisthes manimaculis
TATAAATAAGCCCTTCAAATATTGCCACGAAACACAAATACCTACTTCTACTTTATATCTATCTACTTTATATCTATCTATCTACTTTATATCTATCTATCTACTTTATATCTATCTATCTACTTTATATCTATCTATCTACTTTATATCTATCTATCTACTTTATATCTATCTATCTACTTTATATCTATCTATCTACTTTATATCTATGTATACTGTATAATTATGATAGGAGTTTGTTTCGTGGCTTGGTCAGGATGAATAAGTAGCCTTCAATTTTCATACACGATCACAGACTTCTTAACTCACTTGAATAATTTGACTAAAGTTATATTCAATTTTACCATCAACTTCGTTCTGCTAACTTTTTCGGTGTGACGTTTTTTTGTTTTTCTTATTTCTCTTTTACGCTCATCTCTCCATCCATCCATCTATCTATCTGTCTATCTATCTATCTATCTATCTATCTATCTATCTATCTATCTATCTATCTATCTGTCCATCTATTTATCTATCTATCTATCTATCTATCAATCTATCTATCTATCTATCTATTGAATTACCTGTGCATCTATTGCTTAATTATCTGTTCATCTATCTATTTTCTTATTGTCATTCTGTTATCTTCTCTTCCTTTAGCCATATTCTCTGTGTCTTTCCTCCAATTTCTTTTTCATTCTTTTTTCTCCTGCCCTTAACTCTTTCTCATTCTCTCAATCCTTCCACTCCCCCCTCCCCTCTCTCTCTCTCTCCCCATCATTCCTCAACTCTCCCCATTCCTCCTGTCTCTCTCCCCCCACCACACATTCTTCTCTCTTTCTTCCCCGTGCCCATAACTCTCTCCTTCTCTCACAACCCCCCCCCCCTTCCCCCCCATTCAACTCCTCTCCCCCTCTAACTCCATTTTTCCTTTCACACAAAAAACACAGAGACAAAAAAGTCCCTCTGAATAGAAGTTTTCCAATCCCCGCGCTTGAGAGACGAGGCATCTGTTTTCCTTCCACGTCCCCTTAAAGTTTGAGAGAGTGAGAAATAAATCACGAGGAATGTAGATATAGGCTGAGAGAGAGAGAGAGAGAGAGAGAGGAGAGAGAGAGAGAGAGAGAGAGAGAGAGAGAGAGAGAGAGAATTTGAGAAGTGGTAATTGAAGTAGCCCACGTGAGAGAGAGAGAGAGAGAGAGAGAGAGAGAGAGAGAGAGAGAGAGAGAATTTGAGAAGTGGTAATTGAAGTACCCCACGTGAATTATTTAGTGAATGTGAGAGGAAGGTTTGAGAAAAGAGAATGGTAAATGAAGAAGAACCCAGGGAATAACTTTGAGAATGTGAATGGATTCGAGAATAGAGAATGAATGAATGTTTGTTTGAGAATAGAGAATGAATGAATGAATGAATGTTTGTTTGAGAATAGAGAATGAATGAATGAATGTTTGTTTGAGAATAGAGAATGAATGAATGTTTGTTTGAGAATAGAGAATGAATGAATGAATGAGTGAATGGTCGTTGAGGAACCCAGTGGACTTATCATCCAGAAAAGGTCAGACTGAATTTATTGAAGTGAAATGTAGAGACGCTTTACGAAGACGACGACAAACAATGGATAAAAAAAAAAAAAAAAAAAAAAAAAAAAAACTTAGGCAAATTGGGAAAACAAATCTGGGAATATATAACTCTTGTATATACGTAAAAAAAAAAAAAAAAAAGGTAAATTGGAAAAAATATCAGGGAATATATATAACTTGTATATAATTACCACAACAAAAGAAATGACAAAGTTAGAAAAATATATATATAAATAAAGTTGCCCCAAAAAACGTCTGAATGAAAATGTTGAGGAGGGAAAGGGGAAAAAAATGGGGGGGGGGGGGATTTGGCAGGTGCGTGGGGGGGGGGGGCAGGGGTGGTTGGGGGGTGACCTTTTGGAGTCGTAACACACTAACTAACTAACTAAGTAAACTGACACACGGAACCCCCAACTTTCTATAATGTCACATACAATTATATATAGTGTGAAGAAAAGATCGTATAAAGAAAATCACACACACACACACACACATATATATAAACAAAAAAACTTCTATATATGAATACCAGATGCTGCTGTTTGTTTTCCATTGGGCTTCGGGAATAATATATATATATATATATATATATATATATAATATATATATATATATATATATATATATATATATATATATATAAATATATGGATTTTATTTTTTTTCACCGTCAATTTTCGTCGTCCATTTTTGTTTTGTGTTTTTTTTTTTCCAGGAAATATAAAAAAAACAAATTGGGCTTCGTGTATTTTTTCACTTGATAAGCCCATTGTTGTGTGTCCAGTACTCATAAGGTCTCGTTGTCAATACCAGGCCACCTCTTTGTGTTGGCAGCTCTGTGTGTATGTATGTGTCTGTATGTCTGTATGTTTGTGTTTGTCTGTAGGTCTGTGTGTATGTGTCTGTATGTCTGTGTGTTTGTGTGTTTGTCTGTTTTTGAAGATCTGTATGTCTGTTTGTCATTCTGTCTGTCTTTCTGTTTGTCTGTCTATTTGTTTGTTTGTTTGTGTGTCTATTTGTATGTTTGTTTGTTTGTTTCTGTCTTCTGGTCCGTCTGTTTGTCGGTGTGTCTTTTCTTCAATCATTCTTACATTCCTTCATTCTTTTTATTTAATACCACCACTTGTACTTCCCAATTCTATTACACTCTCTCCTTCCCTCACTTCCTTTCTCTCTCTCTCTCTCTCTCTCTCTCTCTCTCTCTCTCTCTCTCTTACTTTTCTTTGTTTTTTATTTTTGTATACCACCACGTCTTGATTTCCTTCCTCTACTTCCTTTTCCTCTTCTTCCTTTATCTCTCATCCTATATTTGCGTATTTCCTCCTCCCTCTCTTTTCTTGTACCCTCTTACCTTCCTCCCTTCCTCCCTCCCTCCCTCCCACTCATCTTCTCAAGTAAATTTCTTCTTTTACTTACCCCCCCTTCCCTCCCTTCCTCCCCTCCCTCCCTCCCTCCTCTCCTTCCCTCCTTCCTTCTCTACCTACCTCCCTCCTTACCCCCCCTCCCTCCCTCCCTCCCTAGATCTTTCTTTCCTCTGCCCCCATCCCTCTCCCCCACCCCCCTTCCCTTCACCTCCTTACCCCCCTCCCCTCCTCACATTCATTTCTACTCTCCTTCCATGGCTTCCTTCTCTCCTTAATTCCCTCCTCCCCTCTCCACTCCCTCCCTCCCTTTCCTCTCCCTATCTTCTTACATCCACAGTTATTTCTATCTATACTGGTTCCCTCCTTCCTCCGTCTCTAATCTCTTTCTCTCCCTTCTCTCTCTTATTTCTATCTTTCTCTTTCTCCTCTCTACTTTTTATTTATTTATTTTTATTTCCTCTCCCTAATTTCTTATCCCTTTCCTCTATATTTTCTTTAAGTCTCTCTTTTATTTTCTCTTATCTATCTCCCTCCTTCTTCCCTCCTTCCATTCCATCTTCCCTCCCTACTTTCTCTCTCTCTCCCTCCAATCCATTCCTCCCTTCCTTTCCTTCCTTCCTCTCCCTCTATCCCTCCTCCTTTCCCTCCATTCCCTCCTCTCCCTCTCTCTGCCCCTCCTCCTTTCCTCTCCCTCTCTCTGCCCCTCCTCCTTTCCCTCTCCCTCTCTCTGCCCCTCCTCCTTTTCCCTCTCCCTCTTTCTGCCCCTCCTCCCTTCCTCTCCCTCTGTCTTTCCCCCCTCCCTTCCTTTCTTCCCTCCTCCCTTCCTCCGCCTGGGATGGTCTTTTATTCTGGGAGTCAATCAAAAGCTGCATACAGATTAGTCTCCCAGGCGGAACCCTACCCTTCTCTCCCTCCCTCTCTCCATTCTTCCTCCCTCTCTCCCTCCCTCCATTCTTCCCTCCCTCTCTCCCTCCCTCCATTCTTCCCTCCCTCTCTCCCTCCCTCCATTCTTCCCTCCCTCCCTCCCTCCCTCCTTTCGTCTATTCTCCCTCCCTCCCTCCCTCCCTCCTTTCTTCGCTCCCTCCCTCGCATTCCCTCCTCCCTCCTCCTTTCTTCCCTCTCTCCCTCATTTCTTCCCCTCCTACCCTCCCACTCTCCCTCCTTTCGCCTATACTTCCCTCCCTCCCACGCTCCCTCCTTTCCCTCTTTCTCTCCCTCCCTCCATTCTTCCTTCCCTCTCTCCCTCCCTCCTTCATCCACCCTTTCCTCCCTTCTTCCCTCCCTTTTCTCTGTCTGTGTGTTGTGTCTCATCATCCCTTCCTCCATCTTTGTCTGTTTATTTGTATGTTTGTTTGGTGTGTTTGTTTTGTTCTCCCCTTCCTACTCTAGTAATGATTTTCTTCTGTCTGTCTTTCTGTTTGTCTGTCCACATTTTTTTCATGTCGCTGTATTTTTTCTCTATAACTCTCCACCCTTTGATTTTCCCCTTTATCTCTCTATCATTCCTTCCCTCCCTTGGTTTCTCTCCCCCTCTCCTTCCCTCCCTTGGTTTCTCTCCCCTCTACCTCTCCCTCCCTCCCTTAGTTTCTCTCTCTCCCCCTCTACCCCCCTCCTTCCTCCCTCCCTACTTCCCTTCTTTTATCTCGTTGTGGTTCTCTTCTCCTTTGTGCTTTCCTCCTCTTTCTCTACCTTCTCTCCTCCTCTCCTTTCATTTGCGGACCTTGCCTCTCTCTCTCTGTCCCCTCTCTTTCTTTCTCTCTCTCTCTCCCTCTCTTCATTCCTCTCCCCCTTCTCTTCATGTCGTTTGTATCGTTTATGTATCCCTCCTCCTTCTCTCCCTTCCTCTTCTTCCCTTTGTCCATTCCTCCTTCTCTTCTCCTTCCTTTCCCTTCCTTCCTCCCCTTTCAGTTTTCCACCTCGATTTGTCCTTTCTCTCTCTCGTCTTTTCTCTCTTTCCTTTCCCATCTTCTCTCCTCCCTCTTTCCCATTCTCTCTCTCCCTCTTTCCACAGTTCATCGTTTGGCTTCTCCTCTTGTCTATTCCCCCCTTTTATTCCCATATCTCTTTCCCCTCTTCCATTCTCTGTCTCTCCCTCCCTTTATCTGTCAATCTATCTATCTATATATCCGTCTGTCTGTCTGTCTCTTTATCTCCGTCATTCTCCTTTCATGTTCATCTCTCTCTCTCTCTCTCTCTCTCTCTCTCTCTCTCTCTCTCTCTCTCTCTCTCCGTAGCCTTCATCTCACCTCTACTCTCCTTTCTCTCTGTTCCCCCTATTTTATTCTCCCTCCTTTGCATTTCTCTCGCTCTTCATCCTCGCATTTTCCCTTCCCATCTCATATACATGTGTGTGTGTCTCTCTTTTATACTCTTATGTCTCCTCTGCTCCTTTCATCATTTTTGCGTGTGTTTGCGTGCGTGTGCGTGCGTGTGTAGTAATGAGTGGGCCATATGTGTATCTTGTCTGTTTGGGAATATGTCGAGTCCTATGTGTGTGCTGTGTGTGTGTGTGTGTATTCATGAGTGTGTGTGTGTGTGTGTTTATGTGGAAATTGTGGCGTTATAATATGTGCTCGTGTGTGTGTGTGTGTGTATTAAGGAGTGTGTTTTTGCGTGCGTGTGTATTAATAAGTGTGTGCATGTTCGTGTATGTATCAATAAATGTGCCGTGTGTGTGTGTGTGTATGTGTGTTTATGTTTATGTAGCGTCCTATGGTCATGTATATAGACTGTATATAATGTGTGAATCCTTATCCTCACCGTAAATAATCCTAATGGTAGATCCTCCACACCAAATCCTACACACACACACACACACACACACACACACACGAGACACACTAATATTATTATACGCGTCTGTAGTAATGTAGTTATATAGGATACCGGAGTGTGTGTGCGTGTGTGTGTATGTGTGTGTAAATATTGGATACAGACAGCACTTGTAGGTACAGTATAGTAGAGCTTGTAACTAGATGTATAGAAGTAATTCTTATATTTTTAGTTGTTGTTGATGTTCTTTGATTATATATATATATATTTTTTTTACTGTTACTACTATTACTACTTCTGTTATTCTTAAGCTACTACTACTGCTGCTGCTGGTATTACTACTACTACTACTACAACTACTACTACTACTACTACTACTACTACTAACTACTACTACTACTACTACTACTACTACTACTACTACTACTACTACTACTACTACTACTAATAATAATAATAATAATAATAATAATAATAATAATAATAATAATAATAATAATGAAAACAAAATAATAATAATAATAATAATGATAATAATAATAAAGTTAATCTACTATTGCATATCATAAAAGTATACAATAATGAAATTTTGATAACGAAATCAACACCAAGTTTTTATAAAGAACTGACTGTGACTCTTTTTGGCCAATATTACTTACTGACTTAAATACAATGTTAACACTCAATGCAAACAACCTAACTTTCACCCAAATTGTGTTTCTTTTCTTCTGAACTGTACAGTGGAATTCTTGTGTGGAAATGAATGGTCCTCTTCCCCTCTTTCTGTGTGTGTGTGTGTGTGTGTGCGAGGGTTTGTGTGTGTGTGTGTGTGTGTGTGTGTAAACTTTATGGGATATAATATATATACTCATTTTGTGAATATGAAAATGATGAAATTGAATATAGTCTCACCATAAACTTTAATCCACAACATATATAAACATAGTAAATATTATACTGTATCCAGCATAAAACACTAAATTATATATATATATTATAATTTTACGAAATGTATAGAGATTGGTATGACTGGTGACACACACATAATTTAATTTTGATGTTTAAGGTGGAAGTACAGTGTTGGTAAATCTAGAGCAACCGATTCCTCCAAACTATTCCAAGCAACAGAACACTATTAAAATTGTTCATTGGTCCTGTTTAATGGCATACTTTGGAGGAATCAAGGCACTCCAAGTAACAGTAGTAAATTACCCACTTACCTAACACAACACCAACACAACACACCACAACACTACAACAACACCAACACAACAACAACAACAACAACAACACCCCACTACAACAAACACAAAAAACAACAACACACCAACACAACAACAACAACAACAACACACACCACTACAACAACAACACCACACACCACAACACAACAACACCCCAATACAACAACAACACCCCACTACAACAACAACAACACACACCAACACAACAACAACAACACCCCACTACAACAACAACAACACCCCACTACAACAACAACAACAACACCCCACTACAACAACAACAACACACACCACAACACACACCAACACCGTCTTTCTAGTGTTGCTATAGCCTATATAAATGCTGTCTACATACCATTACCCCTTTGTGGCTATGCATGGACTGTGTGTGTGTATATGTATGTATATGTGGATGGATGTGGCGTGTAGCTACATTCCGTCGCGTGGATGTGCATGGTGTGTGAAGGAGGGTATTTGCATAGAGGAGTTGAAGGGGGGAATGGGGGGGGGGCGTGGTGGTGTGAGTGTATGTGCATATATGTATGTGAGTGTGCATGGGTG
>JAWZYT010004916.1:15000-93018 GCA_034508575.1 Petrolisthes manimaculis
CTTCTCTACCTTGTCAATCACCTGTCAGTACTGCAATAATTATTCTCCTCATATCCTTGCTTGCTTGCTTGCTTGTTTCCTGTCTCAAAGCATGCATGTGTTCTTCTTCTTCCCTCTCTGCCTCCTTTCTTCCTTCCTTCCTTCCTTCCCCTGGCGTGTCAAGAGCCTGGCTGTATATAGGGATTTCTTGTTGTGTTGTTATTAATCAGTTGGTCATTATTCCTGCTACTTTTCACTGTGTGGTTGTTGTTTTCCTCACTCATCACTTCCTGTTCATCTGTTTATTCTGTCCCTGTCTGTCTGTCTCCCTTTCTTCTTCCCTTCTGTCCCTTCCCTCTTCCCTTCCTTTCATCCCTTCTCTCTTCTCTTCTTCCCGTCCTTGTATCCCTTCTCTCTTCTCTTCTGTCCCTTCCCTCTTCCCTTCCTTTCATCCCTTCTCTCTTCTCTTCTTTCCTTCCTCTTATCCCTTATCCCTTCCCCTCTTCCCTTCCTTTCATCCCTTCTCTCTTCTCTTCTTCCCTTCCCCTCTTCCCTTCTCTCTTCTCTTCTTCCCTGTCGACTCATTCCCCCACTTACTCTTCCTTTGTGTCGCTTTATACTGTATCTCCCTCCATATGTACACTTCACTCCTTTTGTACCCCTTCCCTTCATCATCACCACTTTTTGTAAATCAAGAATAATGTAGAGAAGGAAGGGTGTGTGTAGTGGGTGTATACGAAGCCTGTCAATGCATTCCCTCCCTCACTCCCTCACTCCCTCCATCCCTCCCTCACTCACTCACTCCTCCATCCCTCCCTCACTCCCTCACTCCCTCACTCCCTCACTCACTCACTCACTCCCTCACTCACTCACTCCCTCCATCCCTCATTCACTTATTCACTTCTTCCTTCCCTCACTCACTTATTCACTTCTTCCTTCCCTCCCTCCCTCCTTCCCTCCCTCACTTACTCACTTACTCACACCTCCTTGTCTTTCTTTATACCTCCCCTCCGTATCTCCTGCCATCTCTCTTCCTCTCCCTCCCTCCCTCCCTATCTCCTTAACTCCTTCTGTCCCTCCTTCCCTCTCTCCCTCCCTCCCTCTCCCTGTCGACGCCCATTCTCCCTCACCCCTCCTTGTTCCGCTTCATATCTCACGCCCTCTCTATCTCCTTCACTCTCTCCTTCCCTCTCACCCTCTTTGCTTCCCTCATTCGTTCCACTGCTTTCTTCCTTCTTCCCTTCCTATCTATCTTCTGTCACCCCTTCCAACCCTATCTTCTATTTTACTTATTCCGTCTTCCTTCTACCTGTACACAATAAGGCAAGTGCTGTATGCCACAATCATAGGTAAACAGACTGCCTGCCTAAGACCCTGTACACAAGATAAGCAGAGGGCAGATATTGGTAATAAACAGTGTGAGTCACAGTGGTACTCATGTGAGAGTAGGGAGAGAGTAGAAAGGAGAGTAGGGAGAGAGTAGAAAGGAGAGTAGGGAAAGAGAGTAAGACTCCGAAATAATCAAGGAATGGTCACAAGGAGATATGCCCAAATACACAGATAATATAAACTGATTAGAGCAGCAGGAGGGGTAGGACTAAAGACCACGAGGACTATACCTCATGACCACATGACAACCAGACACGTAACTTTCCTACCACATGACCCACGTGGCATCCGGCCACGTAAGCATGACAACACACAGTAATAATTGTATCCAAAGACAACTGACAACTCCAGTGAAATTGTATATAAACAGTGACACTTACCTAAGAGGTAGGATAACTTAAACTGTCTCCCAGGGCTATAGGCTTGTCTCCACAGAGAGAGACTATATACATATAAGACCAGGCACATCAGTATCATTCCCTGTGTAGATATAAGTGTATATAAATAAATGTATTAAGCCTTGAATAAGAAACTTGTGAAATCAATTACCTAAGAACACCACTCCGCCGAACTCGCTACCAACAACTAACAACCAACAACCAACAACTCACTACAACAACAATGTACTGTACCAGATTCTTTGAAGAGACTAGAATCAGGACTGGTACATTTTGGTGACAGCGGTGTTTTTGTGCAACATACAAGATTGCAAAAAGGTAGACTTCACGGGAGACAGTGAATAACATAGTTCAAGACAAGTTGAAGATTTTACTTGTAAATTTCTCTCAGGTAATTTCTTCTCACGACCTCTATAAACGAGGGAGATAAACCACAAATTCATCACCTACAAGACACCTACTTCAACATAACTGCAACTAGACCTACAACGGGACCTCATCTACTTCACAACAATCAATCATCACTACCCCAGGCGTCCCTGTACGTAAATTCTCTCGTAAGGACAACGCCAGCCCTTCATCACTACCCATGAGCGTCCCTGGAACGTAAGGACGTCATCACTTCATCACTACCCATGAGCGTCCCTGGAACGTAAGGACGTCATCACTTCATCACTACCCATGAGCGTCCCTGGAACGTAGGACAACGTCATCACTTCATCATCTCCATTCTCCAAGCTGACACCTTGTTACGTAAATTCTCTCGTAAAAGGCAAGTCAACATTCATCATCTTCACTCCAAGAACGACTACTAGTGTGTTAGTGTGCGAGCTACTCATCACCACGACTGGCCAGAACACCCCACCTAGACGTCAACTCGTCATCATCATCGTTGCAACTAAAGTACTAAAAGTAGGTACACATTACATGTACATTACATTATTTTTCACTTGTCTACGAACATGTTAGGATAAAATTAGGTTTCCTCATTAAAGCCCAGAAAAAAAAAAAAAAAAAAAAGTGCCAAATTAAAACAAAGTAAAGAATTCTTCCCCATTAATCTAAAGGTATCGCAATAACTTCGAATATCCCTGATAATGATTCAGTACCCTCTGAGCTAGATTCCCCTGCCTCCCTAAAAAGTCTCGTTGTGGTGCCAACACATACGAGTACATTTTCTTCTTCTCCAACCATAACCCCATTAAAAACTCAATCTGTCTATTATAATTATCATCCTGTATTATCACTAACAATGACTACTCCTCTACAATCTCCTATCGTCTCTGCTCATCATCTAACAAATACTGATTCCACAATCTCTTCAATGCTAACAATGAAACTCTTACCTACCACCATTTCTCATGTAAAGCATTTTAAGGGAGATAATCCAAGATATGGGATTCATCTCTTCTTGCGTCATTTGGAGAAGATATTTTGCAAAGCGAATATAGAGCAGGACGAACATAAAATAGCATTGGTAAGAGAGTATATTGCACAGGTTAGTCCAGCCAGTTCTAGGTTAAACACAAGTGCTTTTTCTAATCCAAAGAATTTAACGTCATATGCCACATTTAGACAGTCACTTATTGATGTTTTGGGGGATGGTAAAGTACATAAATCGTTCTCAAGGGTTCAAAGAATGATTAAAAGAAAGGCAAACAAAATAAATACAAGGGAACTAGCAAAAGCACTTGCATCAGCAGGATCGCTAGAATTATATTCAAAGAAATCTCGCATCATACATCATGTATTACATACAACTCACTCCAGGGGTAAGAAGAATTATAATTTTGATACCATAACTCAAAGGGAATCACACAGACAACGTTGCAAACATTGTAACGAAGATAAGCATAAGACCAGTGAATCTGATAGTAATAAATATACAGGAAATTATCAAGGGAAATCAAAGCATAAATACTGTCATTCACATGAGTCAAATTCGTATTCCTTAAATGAACACATGATCCTTAACAAAAGGAAACAAAGCTTGCACAATCGAAACATGATGTATGAAACGAGACCACCACGATATTAAAGTGGCATCAATAATCACATAAGTAAATAAATACTGCCCTGTCGTCGTAAATACCTATAATATAATAATAATCCCTGTCTAAGTATCACATACTAATATTTCATTAATGATAGACACAGGAACAGCAGTTTCCTTGTTATCGGATAATTCCTTTAACAAATTGTGCAACTTAGATCCCCAGCGGGTTTTATAAACTAAGATTGAACAGGTGATATAAAATTGTCACATATGACAAATAATAAATTAACAGGTACTAGGGACACTAAACCCTTCCTGTACGGTTAGACAAAAACTAACCAAATACACATAATAATATGCACTAAACATAAAATAATACATTTTAGGTATTAATGTATTTTAATACAGGATTGTCCAGGCCAAAATATAAGTCCATAAATATGTATTGAAAACAAAAACAAAAAACGGGAACTATTACATTATCATAAAGGCCTACTGCACATAATACTATATTACCACTAAATTTCGTCCATGAATTGAAGGTAGAGCTTCCATCTCATGTTACAACCACATATTAGTGTTCTATCCTTAGTAGAGTCTGGGAAAATAACCTGGGAATGTATCTACTTTCACTAATGTAAAGGATAATAATATTGCTACAATCTATATCTTTAAGAAATCAACTACCAATAATCAGGTAAAGAAAAGGACATATTTATATGATCGGTACAAGATGGAAGTTAGACTAAATACCACAAGAAATATTATATCAATTTTAACCGAAGAGTTAAAGGATAATCACATAAGGGAGAAACTTAGAAATTTGGTCAGGTGACGATATTTTCTAATTTATCGTGATAATTTTATTAATATACTAGCCACATATCAAAATGCGATTGCCCTACCTGGTAACATTTTTAGGAATAACCTATTTATAAATAAGCATATAGGCGACCATACCTTATACTAGACAGAAAATTATAAATGATAAATGAAATGTTGGATGAAAGTATTATTAAGATTTTAACTCCCCCTTTTAACAGTCAAATGTTTTTGGTTTCAAAAATGATGGTGAATTTAAGCCAGTACTTCTTACAGAGATATAATGCTACAAGTAAATATAAATATCCCCTCCCTCCTTTAACGATGTTTTCGCTAACATTGCTCAAACAAAACCCATTAAAATTGGTCAGTGGACACTGGCAAGTAGCATTATATAATAATACATTTAATACGTCCCATGGTTATTATGAATACATTCGTAAACCATTTATATTACGTAATGCTCAATCAACATTTAAGCATATGCTAAATTTTCGTGTTAGTGTTATTAATAACGTAATCATCGCTTACCCAGACAATTTGATTATTTTTCTAATAAGTGGTACAATCACAATATTTAACAATAAGGAAGGTTAAATAGACATTGCATTAGGTAGGCCTCAAACTTTAAATATATATGTTTCATTATATTACCAGGATATTATAATGATAGGTTATACATTAACCACCACTGGGCTCCATACACAAGCATAAAATACGAACAATGACAGTCAACTAACGTAAAATCACTCTTGAGTTTATGTTCGTATATAGAGAATCATTATAAAGACATTTTTCCCATTTAACAAACGCACTAAATAATCTCCTCAGGAGAGTGACAGATGTGTATGGAAGTCAGAAAAGTTAATAAAGGTTAATTAATGTCAGCTCCAATTCATGCATTTCCATCCTATTCATTACCTTAATAATAATAATATCACGTGTACAGATGCTTCTTCAGTAAGCTTAGGCACTGTACTTAGGTAAGATATAGCTAAGTTCTATGTCAGGTATGTACTTATGCATAACGAATATTTAATGCACAGCAAACTCGTTACTCTGTACCGGACCAGGAACAATTAACAAATAATGTTAGGGGCAATTCGTACTTTTAGAAAATCGTATTAGGCTATCCTTTACAAATACTCGTGAATCACTAATATATTCTTGGCTTACTATAATCTCAAACCTTAGCGTGAAAATTAGCCAGATATTATCGAACCATTAAGGAATTTCTCTCGCATATTGATATTAACTACCTTCCAGGATGATTAGATAAAATAGCAAATCCCTTAAACAATCATCTTGTCATTTACTTCCGAAGTCACTCATGGACGTGGTAAACATTCATAAACATTAGCAATTTCTATGCTAAAATATACTAAGACATTATTTAACTCTGAGGATGAAAATAATGGACGAGAATTACAGTCACTTAAATAACTTTCCCTTTATGATAAGATTTTTACAAAAAAAAACTTAGTAAAAGTGACTTATAAACCAATGAAAGTGATACATTAAATAATGCTTCCCTCAGTGTTAATTACCCTTTTATCAAAATGCAACAGGACATCCTGGGAGAGAATATTAAAACAATCTCCATATAATATACTCTTAACATAAACTATGGGTAGATGATAAAACATATATCGCTCAGTGCGAAACATGCAATGCTCCATGACAGGAATATAATCCTGGACGAATCAGGAGACATAATAGGAATAATTCTACTTTCCTTACCAATTACAAATCAGGGCATAAATAAACTATTACCTATGGTTAACCATTTTTCTAAATATTTAGTGGCGGCACCACTACATGATAAAAACCGCAAATAATACGTGCACATATATCTAATCCCAAATTATTATATGCCCATATACATGTCCCAATAATATAAAGATATCTAATTTCTACTAATTTGAAGCAAACGTTTGTATAACCATATCTCCCCATATCTCCCAGCAGCTAATGGGTAACAATACGGCAAAACCGTAAAATACTACAAGTACTTGGTGGCACAGAAACAATGGAAATCCCTCCACATGGAAAGACTGCATCAAAAAATGACAGTCTATGAATACTACAAAACGTTGAAATAAAAGGAAAAAACTCCTCAGGAAATACTATATGGCGTACAAGAAACGTCTTTCATATAATTATATGAGATAACAATTGCCACACAGAAGCCAGGCTACAACAAGGACAACTTCGCTGAACAACAGTGAGTTGCAGTTCTACAATTTCATCATGATGTACAAGCAATTTACGGGCTTGCAAGGAAAAAAATGCGTAATCGCCTACACAAGCAATTTACGGGCTTGCAAGGAAATAATGCGTAATCGCCTACACAAGCAATTTACGGGCTTGCAAGGAAATAATGCGTAATCGCCTACACAAGCAATTTTCGGGCTTGCAAGGAAAAAAATGCGTAATCGCCTACACAAGCAATTTTCGGGCTTGCAAGGAAAAAAATGCGTAATCGCCTACACAAGCAATTTTCGGGCTTGCAAGGAAAAAAATGCGTGATCGCCTACACAAGCAATTTTCGGGCTTGCAAGGAAAAAATGCGTAATCGCCTACACAAGCAATTTTCGGGCTTGCAAGAAAAAAAATGCGTAATCGCCTACACAAGCAATTTACGGGCTTGCAAGGAAATAATGCGTAATCGCCTACACAAGCAATTTACTGGCTTGCAGGAATAAAATGCGTAATCGCCGGTCTAATAAAGCAAATAATTCAAATGTTCACTCCAGGTGATACATAAAATAATACGGGTACCCGATCGAAGTTTAAAACTTCACACAGTAATATCTTTAGTAGGTAATAAACTTATAATAAAGAATATTTTTACCAGGCGGATGATATTGTATATGTAAACAGGATAAAAGAGATTGGTAAAGCGCGCAAAACCATCCAAAAATAAAACCAATCCATATCACTGGAACATAACAATTTCCTCTTCTTAGTAAATTTATCCCTACTATATACTATATACTATATAATAAAATAATCAATTACAAACATAAATCCGATCGGTTTACTATGAAATAAAATAATATTTCTTTTTACAGATGTGGCCCAAATCAACCAAAATGGATAATAATTTTGTCTCTACTCTCAACAGCTCCAGGCTCAGACGAGGAACACAACGCAAGACAGATGACGTCTTCAATCCGAGAGCTCTCGTATACAATTTTATTAACAAGCAGATGAAAAGAAAAGAAAAATAAATAAACTAATGGTGACAAATGATATAATCACTATTTCTTACTCTTTACAGATTTTATCCCAGTGAGCAGTGGCTACAGCTACAAGTATTTACTGATACACTAGTTTATTTGACAGGTATCACACAAATGGAATCCAGCGACTAAGGTAATATTGTTCGCTTATTATACAAAATATATAATGGTTTGAGCCATCACCACAGCCCAGAGCGTGGTTTGGAAAAATTTTACGTGTATTTGCGTGAACATTATTTGGTACTGCTTACATAGTGGTATACAAATATATCCTATAAAATAAAGGATTATGAGACAAACTGTTGCACATCGTGGTAAGTGTAACAGGTAAAAAGCATTGCACAGATATTAAATACGAATTATAGAGCTTTACTTTACCAATAAAAGAAAATATTCACATATACTTAGTAGGCTTCTATTTATTTCTGCGTGAAGCAGGAAGCTGTATTACGAGTACAGAAACTTTGAAAGAAAGTACAACCATTTATTAGGAGAGTATTTACTGCGGGTAAGATAAGATTAACTCATACTTAATAACTATAATATGCAAAGGAAAAATCAGTGTGAAGTACTATCTTACCAAAATATCTTTCTTCCACCTATTTGAAATATTATTTTAAATCGTGCGTAGTATTTTAATACAAGATTATATACTCATTATTATTCCCATAGAAGGTAAAGTATTATTCATAAGCTACGCACTTCAAGAATTCCCAATGAAAATAGAAATAATCTTTTAATGTTCAAAATTCCTCCAAGAAGTATTATACTTAGTGATGATGTCATCAATGACACACACTCCTCAAGTACCATATTGCATGTCCTTATTTATATGTTGGTCCTGCATAAATATTGGCAAGTATTCCTCCAAAGGATGCGAAATCTCCACGTGCTTTAAAGCAATTCAGGCACTATATGCATGTAATTCATATCTATTACTAATCAAACCTCTCTGTTATCATCAAAATTCTATTTCTACAATCTATACTTACCTACTGATAGACTATTAACAATATATTACCCTACTCACCCTACACATGGCATGGATTAAGGCTACTGTAGAGAGGCAGACTCAGATAAAATCGATTCAAGGGAATCGTTACATTGGAAAATAAAATATATAATTGCTAGACAATATATCCTACTCTCTTCCACCTTTCAATATATTTCATTTAATATCGACTTGTTTAATATCTCCCTATTATCAGTTGTTTCAGAAAAAGTGAAGCTGGGAAGTTATTCAAGGAAACTGGGAATCAAACATCCTTCTAATATCAGTTGGTTACTCCATATATTGATGAAAATAA
Organism: Petrolisthes manimaculis; assembly: GCA_034508575.1. Classification (NCBI taxonomy): domain Eukaryota; kingdom Metazoa; phylum Arthropoda; class Malacostraca; order Decapoda; family Porcellanidae; genus Petrolisthes; species Petrolisthes manimaculis. The sequence goes on from JAWZYT010004916.1 coordinate 24,137, forward strand.
AACTTGGTACAAATATTTAATATCCCATGTCTTATCTTTCTGGCAGGTACTATAACATTTTTATATAGAAAAAGTCTACTGTCATATTTTGCATTGTATAAGAGAACTCTATCAATGTAGACTGAATTATCTTGTTATGGAAAATTAACATTTAGCTGTTATTGCACAGCCACAACATAGCAACAAGGCCTCTTCATCAATGTGTGAATTTTTAGCATAGGTTAGCTTATACACATAACTACAAGCACCTAGCTCAACACATTAATTTTAAGATTATTTCTTTATGTATGTACCAGTGTATTTTATTCATGTATTGATGTTCATTTTAAGTATATGATGTGCCTATGTCTTTGATGTCAATTTTATATTATTATTGAGGTATTCACTGATAATATCTTAGTTATTGTGTACCCTACCTACATTGTATGTTTGTTTCCACAATCAAGGTAATCTGAGACAGATTAGGGTAGCGAGAGCAGAGCGATTGTACACAATAAGGCAAGTGCTGTATGCCACAATCATAAGATAATACACAGGTAAACAGACTGCCTGCCTAAGACCCTTACAGAAGCTGGTGTATAGCAAATAACTAGATAACACCAACATTATTAATTTTGGCTAACACCTGAATACACAGGGGTTGTTCTTATCATTGTTGTTCTCTACCTACGAGAGAGAGTAGGGAGAGAGTAGAGAAAGAGAGTAGAAAGGAGAGTAGGGAAAGAGAGTAAGACTCCGACATAACCAAGGAATGGTCACAAGGAGATATGCCTAATCCACAGATAATATAAACTGATTAATGTAGCAGGAGGGGTAGGACTAAGACCACGAGGACTATACCTTATGACCACATGACAACCAGACACGTGGCTTCCTACCACAAGACCCACGTGGCTTGTCGGGCCACGTAAGCATGACAACACACAGTAATAATTGTATCCAAAGACAACTGACAACTCAAGTGAAATTGTATATAAACAGTGACACTTACCTAATAGGTAGGATTCTTAAACTTGCTCCCTTAGGGCTATTATACATAATTGTCTCGCCAAGAGAGACACACTACTCTATCAGAAAAGAAGCACATCAATATCATTTCCTGTCTGTGTGTGTATAGAGATATAAGTGTAAATAAATGAACTTTCCATGTTACAACTGTGAAGTCAATTACCTTAGAAAACACCCACGTCTACACTACCTAACTAATAATAATAACAATACTACAAGTCTCAAGAAGCAAATACAAATAAGTTACCAGAGCTTGAACGAGTTAAAGCCTAACAGGACTGGTACAATAGATGGGGAGAAGAAAGGGGGTAGATGGGGAAAGATGGGGAGAAGAGAGGGGGTAGGAGATGGGGATAGATGGGGAGAAGAGAGGGGGTAGGAGATGGGGAAAGATGGGGAGAAGAGAGAAGGGGAGGGAGGATATAGGTAAGGGGTCTGGGAAAGAGGAAAGAGGAGAATAAAAGATGGAAAGGAGGAAGAGGAAGAGGAGGAGGAGGAGGAGGAGGAGGAGGAGGAGGAGGAGGAGGAGGAGGAGGAGGAGGAGGAGGAGGAAGGGAAGTAGAAATTGTGGTTGGAGTGTGGAGAAGAGAAGGAGGGAAGCATGATATGGAGAAGGTATATAATATGGGGGTGGAGATACTCTACTTATTAAGGGGCATATAGGAGATAGGGGAGAGGGAGATATAGAAGGGACAGTGTGTGTGTGTGTGTGTGGTAAGGAAGAAGAGATGAGTAGGCGGGGTAGATGATATAGAAGAGGGGGTATATCTTGTGTGAGAGAGAGAGAGAGAGAGAGAGAGAGAGAGAGAGAGAGGCTGGCTCCCTGTGTGTGTTAGAGAGAGAATGCTGGCTGGCTGTGTGTGTGTGTGTGTGTGTGTGTGTGTGTGTGTGTGTGTGTGAGAGAGAGAGAGAGAGAGAGAGAGAGGCTGTATGTGTGTATGTGTGTGTGTGTAGCGGCACGAGACAAGTCACCACAACAATGTTTTTCCATTATCAGCTTCGGTGAGTACACAGTCTACACTCAACTTCCTCTCTCAAACTTTCACACACAAAAAAGTAAAAAATAATAAAAATAATAAAAATATATATAAATAAAAAAAAATATAAATACTTCATACCAGTGACCGCTACTTCAATAACGGTATACAATAAAAAAAATACACATATACAGTAGTATGATATATTTATTTTTCGATCACTTTCAAATTTAATAATGAAGGTAAATGTCAAATAAATGAAATAACTAGTGTGTGTGTGAGTGTGTGTGCACTGTTAAGAGAAGTGTGTGTGTGTGTGTGTGTGTGTGTGTGTACTGTTAGAAGCGAGTTTGTGTGTGTGTTGTTAGAAGTGTGTGTGTGTGTGTGTACTGTTAGAAGTGTGTGTGTGTTGTTAGAAGTGTGTGTGTGTGTTGTTAAGAGAAGTGTGTGTGTGTGTGTGTGTGTGTGTGTGTGTAAGAAGACAGAACATGACCCCGTGTGAGTTAGGGTGTGTTGTGGTGGTAGTGTGGTTACAGAATGTGATGTTATTAGACTCTGTGATTCACCACCACCATCACATTTGTAAACATAACACCTTCACCACCTCACCACACTACTACTACAATATAGCCTAGACGAGAAGAGGAAAGGAAAAGGAAAAGAGGAAAGGGAAGAGGAGGAAGGGGAAAGGAAAATGGGGAATAGGAAGGGGGAAGGGGTGGGGGATATGGAAGAAGAGGGGAAGGGGATATGGAAGAGGAAAAGAGGGGAAGAGGGATGGGGAAAAATGAAGAGGAATGGGAAGAGGGAAGGGGATATGGAAGAGGAAAGAAAAGAGGGAAAGAGGAAAGGCTATTGGGAATGGGAAAGAGAAAGAGAAAGAGATGTGGGAAGAGGAAAGGGAAGAAGTGGAAGGAGAAAGGATGGGGTAAGTGTAAGGAAAGAGAAATGAGAAGAGGAAGGGGGAAAGGGAAATGATGAGGGAAAGGGGATAGGGATAGAGGAAGATAAAGGGGATAGGGGTAGAGTAAAATGAAGGGGGAAGGGGATAGGGGTATAGAGGAAGAAGAGTAGAAATAGAAGGATATGATAGACGATCTTGAAATGTGAGACGTATTATTATGCTCGGTTCCATTAGTCTTATTTATAGAAACACAACATAAACATAATCATATTTTTTACATCAAACGCTGCTCTCTCTTTTGAAATCATGAATAATAATATTGACATTAAATGCTCCTCTTTCGAAAAACATAAACATAATATTGACACCAAACGCTCCTCACACATGACCTTGGCTGCGGTGAATAAAAATACAACAACAACAACAGTCATTTCCTCACCTTGAGCACCTGCAATCACTCCATTATTTCCTTTGTGGTTGGCATGCAGGGATTGCAAGGTGGAACGACTGAGTCACCTCGCTCGTAAATATTAATGGGGTGCGGGGGTAGGGGACAGGCTTTGGGGGGTGCGGGAATAGGGGGGGGGACAGGCATGGTGTGTGTAGAAAGCCTGTAACCTATTCCCGCACCCCCCTAACCCTCCCAAGCCTGTCTCCCTATTCCCAAACCCCCTAAATGGGAGATTCACTTGTTGGTAAATTGGAAGGAATGAAGACTACAGATTCCTCCAAATGAAAATACAACAGATGGTACTAAAAGGGGATCTGTTTCTTGGCATAGTTTGGAAGAATCAGACATAGAGAGAGATGAGAGTAGAGAGAGACCTGTCCATTCACCAACAACATAAATAGTTAATCAGACATAGAGAGAGATGAGAGTAGAGAGAGAGACCTGTCCATTCACCAACAACATAAATAGTTAATCAGACATAGAGAGAGATGAGAGTAGAGAGAGACCTGTCCATTCACCAACAACATAAATAGTTAATCAGACATAGAGAGAGATGAGAGTAGAGAGAGACCTGTCCATTCACCAACAACATAAATAGTTTTCCCTTATATATAAATGACCCTGTAATCGTGTACTGTCTATAAATTGGAGGCTTCTGAATTTAGTGTTTGAGAAATTTGGTGAGTGGTATAAACACATTGTAATCTCTATAATATATTGTATATATCTTTATATTTTGTTAATCTCACCACAACTGTTAATTTCTCTCCTCCCTTCCTCCCTCCATCCCTCCCCTCCCCCCCCCTCTCGAAGCAGGTGACCACTATCTATCTCTAACTGAACCCCCTCCCCCCCCTCTCTCGAAGCAGGTGACCACTATCTATCTCCAACTGAACCCCCTCCCCCCCCCCACCCCCACGATGTATATTATGTATTGCGCAACACACCCGCCCGCTCTTGTTACCTGTGTGTGTGTGTGTGTATGTGGGTGTTCAGGCATGCGAGTGTGTGCTTAGTGGGAGAGTGTATGTATGTAGGCTACGTACTTGTGTATGTGTGTGTGTGTGTGTGTGTTATGGAGGTCTGTAAGTATTATATTATGGCATATATATGTGTGTGTGTGTTACTGAGGCTTGTATGTGTTGTGTGTGTGTGTGTGTGTGTGTTCCCGCTTCCCATTTTCTATCTCCTGTACACTACCACTTCAAGCGATAACAAAAACGAGTTACGTGTGTCGTGTGCGGAGAGAGAGAGAGAGAGAGAGAGAGAGAGAGAGAGAGAGAGAGAGAGAGAGAGAGAGAGAGGCCTATTTCCATCACAAACACCATAATTATTATCACCACCATAATATTATCATCACCGCCAGCTGAAATAGATCGAGTTGTCTGTCTCCTTCCACACTTCCTTTATTCACTTCCTCTTTGTCTGTTGTTGTCATTCTACTCCATCTACCACATTCTCTTCCTCCTCCTCCTTTTTCTTTTCCTCCTTCTCCTCCCTATCTTTATTCGTGTGGGATCTTTGTCTAATTCGCTACGGTTCAAAATATAATGTAGAGTATAAATGAACAACTCGGCACCTCAAGCCACACCCATGCAGTTGCCAATTAATAAAAACATTCCCATATTTTTAACTACGAGCATTTCGAATTGGACAAAACTTAATGAAATAAGATTATAATTATCAGGGGTAAATTATTTGTGGGCTACTGATTCCTCCATACTATCCCAAGCAACATTGTTTTTGTTTTTTATTAATCTGGTCCTGTTTCGTGGTATAGTTTGGAGGAATCAAAAACCTTCCATGGAATTCATTATAACAAGAGATTTATTTCCCCCTAAAGGACCCTGTGATCGTGTATGAGAATTGGAGGCTTCTAATTCCTTCTGCATTGCTATCCCACTAAACATATAGGTGTGTGTGTGTGTGTGTGTGTTTCGTGGCAATATATGAAGGACTCGTTTAACCTTTGTGTCTCTTCATCTGCTTCGTCATCTGTTTCTCTTTCTTATATATAATTATTTTTCTCTTTCCTGCTTCACTTTGCTCTCTCTCTCTCTCTCTCTCTCTCTCTCTCTTGTAATGTCCTGCTGTCTCTCTATTCCTTCCTCTCTTACCTCTTTCTCTCCTCTCATCGTCCCTCCCCCCCCCCCTTCTCCTCTGCCTCCACAACATCTCACATTTCCCTCCCTCTCACATTTTTTTTACTCCTCTTTCAATGACCTCTCTCCTCCTTACCCTCTCTCTCTCTCTCTCTCTCTCTCTCTCTCTCTCTCTCTCTCTCTCTCAAGTATCCTTCTATCTATCTATTGTATCTATCCATCCACCTTACAATATATCTACTGAATTTATCTACCCATCTGCCTACCCACCAATCTACCTTCCTTTATCAACATTAGAATGAATTAAGTAACAGTATCAATGTTTAGTAACTTTTTCCACTCATCTTTGCTCTCCTTCTTAGCTGATCATTTCTACCCCTCCACTCACTCTTTTCTCTCAGTTCCTCCCCTCTCCTCCCTTTCCCTCCATCCCTCCCCTCTTTTATCCCCTACACCCCTCTCTTCTCCATTCCTTCCTTCCCCTCCACCTCTTCCTCTCCCTCCCCTTTCCTCAGCTGATAAATTCTACCCCTCCCCTGTTTTATCCCCTCCACTCCTTTCTCTCAATTCCTCCCCTCTCCTCCCTTCCCCTCCACTTCTTCCTCTCCCTCCCCTCTCCTCAGCTGATAAATTCTACCCCTCCCCTGTTTTATCCCCTCCACTCCTTTCTCTCAATTCCTCCCTTCCCCTCCACTTCTTCCTCTCCCTCCCCTCTCCTCCACTCCTTCCATTCTCCCCTAATGCAAGAAGTTCCTCCTCAGGCAACACCTGCTTTACTGAAGGTCGTGGGGGAGGGGAGGTGTGGAGAGAGAAAAGGGAGTGGAGAGGAAGAAAGAGAAGTGAGTGGGGGAGGAAGAGGAGGGAAGGTGTGAAGAGGAAGAAAGAGGGGTGAGTGAGGGAGAGGGGAGAGAGGGGAAATATAGATGATAATTAAAAAGATATGGGAACGAAAAAATAAGGGAATTAGAAGGGGAAAATAGGAAAAGGGAAGCTGCATTGTGGAGAATAAAGGAATAAGTGGTGAGGGGATACGAAGGGATGGAAAAAGAAGGGGAGACAAATGGTGAAGGGGGAAGGGCTGAGTCAGAAGGGAAAGAGGAAACGGGGGGGGGGGAGGGACAGCCTGGAGAGGAGGAAACAGGAGAAGGGAAGGACACGAGGAAGAACTTGAAGAAGAGGAGGAAGAGGAGGAGGCAGGATACTGGAGAGAAGAGGAGGAAAAAGTTGATGACTGGGAGAGGGAGGAGAGGAGGAGAGGTGGAGTGGGAGGAGAGGAGGAGAGGTGGAGTGGGAGAGGGGGAGAAAGAGGTAGAGGGGGAGGAGAGGGGGAGGAGATAATTAGGAAGATAAGGAAGGATAGAAGCCACGTGGTTGTCAGAGTAAACAAAGAGAGAAGAGAGGAGAGAGTGACAGAAGAAAGAGACAGAGACAGAGAGAGAGAGAAGAGAGAGCAGACAGAGAGAAGAAAGAGGAGAGACAGAGAGAAGAAAGAGGAGAGACAGAGATAGAGAAGAAAGAGGAGAGACAGAGAGAGAGAGAAGAAAGAGGAGAGACAAATAGGAAGAAATCTTAAATAAAAAAAAGTGAATTAGCCCCTTAAGAGAGTGACGTGCAGGGAAGAAAGACCCGCCGTACAGCAAGGACCCACAACACAAGGGAAACTGATAATTATAAGTTACAAAGAGAGGTAATTAAAATACAATAACAACAAAAACTATATTATATGAAACACAGAAGAAAAAAATAAGTTAATTATAATGATACCTTAGCATATAATATATTAAAGAGGGGAAGTATTATATAGTATTGGTACACACACACACACATACACACACACACACACACATACACACACACACATACATTTCAACAACGCAAATCAACTTATTCATTCAACAAACAAAAAGCAATCAAACAATCAAACAACATATACACGTAACCTCTTATTTCAACAACAAAACAAACTAACTTCTCACTTTAACAAACAAACTAGTCTATCTATATACAGTATTCTGATAACAACACTTCCTGTCACTCACTCATCATAAATAATAAGAACAATGTATTTATCTGTATTAATAACAAGATATAATAATTATCTAGGTTATATTATGTACTGTACAGTCACGAGAACTAATAAGTAGCCTATACAGTTTTGGTTGAAATTTTGATCAGTCCAAATTTACCAATGAAGTAATTCCAATGGATATCTGTATTGTGTATTTATTTATTTATTTATTTATTTATTTATTTACTGTATGTCTCTGGGTAATTCCAATGGATATCTGTATTGTGTATTTATTTATTTATTTATTTACTGTATGTTTCTGGGTAATTCCAATGTATATCTGTATTGTGTATTTATTTATTTATTTATTTATTTATTTACTGTATGTCTCTGGGTAATTCCAATGGAGATCTGTATTGTGTATTTATTTATTTATTTATTTATTTACTGTATGTCTCTGGGTAATTCCAATGGAGATCTGTATTGTGTATTTATTTATTTATTTATTTATTTATTTACTGTATGTCTCTGGGTAATTCCAATGGAGATCTGTATTGTGTATTTATTTATTTATTTATTTATTTACTGTATGTCTCTGGGTAATTCCAATGGAGATTTTTATTGTGTATTTATTTATTTATTTACTGTATGTCTCTGGGTAATTCCAATGGAGATCTGTATTGTGTATTTATTTACTTATTTATTTATTTATTTATTTACTGTATGTCTCTGGGTAATTCCAATGGAGATCTGTATTGTGTATTTATTTATTTATTTATTTATTTACTGTATGTCTCTGAGTATATCCAAACACACCTGCTGGAAACTTATTAGTGTTCGTGACTGTACATTAATTTGTCACGTGACGCATCAGATCACAAGGTCAGGGTCGACATTCATTAAAACTGTATCGCAATTATTCTATCAGTAAGTCAACAACAACAACAACAACAAAAACATCTACTTCGTGCCTGCTGTTTGTCCCACTTCTCTATAACCTTTTTATTTTTTTTGTGTTGTTGTCAGAAATTTGGAGGTATGAAAATTGGAGGCTTCTGATTTCTCCTGACCATGCCACGAAACAAACTCCTTCCGTATAGGTGTGTGTGTGTGTGTGTGTGTGTGTGTGTGTGTGTGTGTGTGTGTTTCGTGGTATTATAATTTTGAAGGACTCATCATTTATCTCTAATTTAACTCTAATATCATTTATCTCTATCTAACTACATCACAGGGTTCCTTAATTAAACAAAAACTATACTCAAATGTCAAATACTGGAGAAAAGAAAAAAATATATATATATACTGTAGTAGGAATATTTAAATGACTCATAGTCTCTCAGGTCTATAAAGATAATATCCAAAACAGTTCATATATCCTAGTTTTTGTAGAAGATATGCACAAGAGAAGCACTGACCAAATTATACGAAAGAGCAACCGTAGGATATGCAATTTTTTCAACTTTACATATCAAGCAAAACTCTAATATAGGCTACTGGTGAAGAGAGAGAGAGAGAAAGAGATAAAGAGCGTGTGTGTAAGGTTAGAGAGAGAGAGAGAGAGAGAGAGAGAGTGTGTGTGTGTAAGGTTCCGTCCAGCTCTCTCCTAATAACAAAGCTGTGGTCTGCTTTCCCGTGCGGTACACACACACACAAGACGAGGGTTTCATTGGTTGGTGGTAATTACACTGTTGGTGGGACACACACACACACACACACACACAGCAACAAGCCAACACGAAACGACAGAGACACTTAAGTTAAACTAATCCTTCTTTGTATTTAAGAAAATGATAAACTATACATTTTTCTCTAACCTGACACGAAATCCTTCTCAATACTAATAAATTATATATAAAAATGATAAACTTAATCCTCCTCTAACCTGACACGAAGCGAACCAACCAAATTTTTCAAAAGTTCCAAGTAGAGCAGCCTAGAGAAATGGGTTTGTAGGTTGTAGGGGAGGAGGGGGAGGGGAAGGGGGTAGAACTGATTGTGGCTTCATGACCTAAGGGAGGACTAACGTACTATAGCCTATCATCACACTAGGCTACCTCATTTTCGTTCGTCTTCTGGTCAGACTTCTGGAGGACGAGGAATGAAGGAAAATGAATCAGTAGTACAAGATTAATCAACAGTTTAGGCTACTCACTCTCTCTCACACATAGAGAAGAGAGAGAGAGAGAGAGAGAGAGAGAGAGAGAGAGAGAGAGAGAGAGAGATAGTTTACTCTCTTTCACATACACACAAAGAGAGAGAGAGAGAAAGATAACTTGTAGCCTATACCAGTTTCCGATGAAGTATGGAGTGCCCGAGGCTTTGGTTGGTTGGTATTGACACGACCAGTCAGCCAGCCAGCCAGTCAGTGGCCACCACCTGACTGTCTGACTCACCACCACTCACCACTCACACCCCGGCGCCTGTCTGGTGCCGGTAGCCATCCATAAACTTCACCACCAGGGCAACACACACACACCTGGCACCCTGTTTTAACTTCACGTGGCACACACATATTTGGTACCCTGGTTTATCTTTACGTGCCGGGCAATCACACACACACACAAAAAGTTGGCACCCTATTTTAACTTCACGTCGGGCACACATACACACACATTTGGCACCCTGGTTTAGCTTAACACACACATATTTGGCACCCTGGTTAAACTTCACAAACACATACCGTATTTTAGCAAGTTCTAAATCACAACACATGCTAATTCAACCTTGACCAGGATTACTGATAAGTGAATGTAGACCTCAATACTGTTATGGTAGAGGGTCTTTTTCGTAGTACAGTTAAGGGGAATTAATAGCCCTCCAAATTGTCCACAGTACGGTATTCTATTAGGCTATATATTTCGGTACTTCCCTCTCCTCAGAGTAGAATAAATAGCCCTCCAATTTTTCCACAGTATGCTATTAGGCTATACATTAAAGTACTTTTCTCTCCTCTGTACTGTAGGCTAGTTAGGATAACATATCAAAACCAACACAGCCTCATAGATATTTGAGAGTCTAAAATTGTTAGAAAATCGACAACATCCAAATCACCACTATGTTAATTTATTTTATTGTCACAAACTCGACTACTCATCCTGGGGCATAGAAGAATACGAAGTGAGTTTTACCACGCAGCACGAAAGACTTTGGAAACTACTTCGTGTCAATTGATGTCACGGGACCAAACATGGAGGTGATGTATGTATGTATGTACGAGGAAGAAAGAAAATGGTCCCGGAAGTCAGAACACACACACACAGAACCTGGGTAAATAAAAGCACCGCAAGAACAAGTAAGAATATTGGTTGGGCAGAGACAACACAACACGCATCTGACCTCCTCCATCTCCTACCCCAACCCCTCTACTCTATCCCTAGGAAACTCTCAAGGCTAGAGGGGAGGAGAGGGGAGGGAAGGGATCTGTTGGGGGAGGAAGTGGAGAGGTGAGGGAGGGGTTGGAGAGTTGGGGAGAGGGTTAGGGGTGGTGGGAAGTGGAGGGGGATGGGTGGGGGAGGAAGGGATGTATGAGAAGAGAGAAATGGGATTGGTGGGGGAGGAGAGGAGTGCTTATGGAAAGAGAGAAGGGAGGGAAGGGATAGGATGCGATGGAAGAGGAAGTGGAGAGAAGGGATGGGATGGGATGGAGGAAGTGGAAAGGAGAAGGGATGGGATGGGATGGAGGAAGTGGAAAGGAGAAGGGATGGGATGGGATGGGATGGAGGAAGTGGAGGTAATAGATTGACCCTGAATGACGTCACGAGTGCAAGAAATGAGTCTGTGGCCAGTCACCTCCCAGGGAAAGAACGCTACGCTTCACTGAATTACCTAACTCCTCTTTGGAATCTTAGTAAAGGCTACTGATTCCTCCTAACTATACCAGAAAACACACGCCCTCAATGGTGTGTATACTTCTAATGAGGGTATCTGTTTCATGGCACAGTTTGGAGGAATCAAAGACCTTCACCAAAATCACCAACAAAAGAAATAATCTTCTCCCCTTAACTCCTTTCTCGAATTCCTAACGCAATATGAGTTTGGAATTTTTGGTATTTATTATGACTTGGCGCGAATGAGTGTATCTTCAGTTTATTATCATTATTATTATTTTCCTGCGTGAACGGGTTTCAAAAATAAAATGGCAGCTGTTCCTGTAGGCTGCATCATTAAATTTAAACAGCATTGCCAGACAGCAAAACCCTCATAATCAGGGAGTAATTATCACATACCACGCGTGCATCCAGTGTTGTTGGAACGCAAGTGTTACCATACCCACAAGTCCAATAAATACACATATTCTACACAAAAGAGGAATAATATATGATCAGTAAGAATTGAATTAAACTAAATAATAGTCGATCGATAGCTGCCCTGTACAGTATTCTTGTGCTGGTGAGAATGGCAGATGTCTTTGATGAAATGTCGTGAATAAACTTCCGTGCGCAAACTAATTCTTTTTTCTTTTATTTGTTTTCCTATTAGGCTATTGCGGCTGTCTCTCTCTTCATGTCGAACTGCACTGAACCATTCCTTCTTAATACCACCAAACATTTCCCCTCCCATTCTTCTCCCTCTATCGTCCCCCGTGCGTGGTAATGAATGTGGGTGTGTAATGAAGACCCCCTGTGATGAAGAGAGGTGATGGTGGTGATGATAATGGTGGTGGTGTTGGTGGTGGTGGAGCGAGGCCACTTACTCACTACCTGCTGCACCTCCACCTCCACCACCACCACCACCAAATCCACATCATGCCACCCTCACAACCTCTCAAGGTTACCACACGCTCAGTTTTACACCCAACACAGTATACAATCATGTACACGTACACTTTACACAGGCCTACACCACACTTACACTATATTGAGACATGAGTACACACACGATAACCCATAAAATTGTACTACATAATATTATATCATACACAACATGGAGTCATTCGTATAAACATGAACACTATTGAATGGATTTAGACATACAAAAATAATACTGTGCACGCAAACCCCGAAATTCAACCACCTAATGTAGGGCCTACGCCTGTATAGTCCTGATGGCCATGAATTCTCGGCACCACCCTGTACACACACACACACACACACAGCAAAAGTACGCTCACTTTGACTATTATACACTCTTCTTTTCTTTCAAACAAGATTACAGCATCCTTCCAGACAGTATACCTTATTGGGTGTATACTGAAATGTTCTGTCTATACGTGTATTAATAAACAATAATGTCACAAGGAAGACTACACACACACACACACACACACACAAAAGGACATTACCACGATGAATTCCTTGGGCGGGGTCTGGCAATAAATCGTATCACATAATTTTTATATTTACTTGTAACACACACACACACACACACAGTCAAGGTGAAGCGGTGTATGAAGGGTGAAGAGAAGGGTTTAATAGGGGAGGAGAGAAGGGAAGAACAACATGGACTAGAAGCGAGGATGAGTATAATTTTCTGATAGTGACTGTATGTGTGACCAAATGAGGATACCAGAGAAATTCGACGACATTGTGTAGAGTAAGTGCCCAGCCATAAATTCTACCGGGGCAGAAAAAAAATATATCATCATGTTACGCAACCGACGCCTTACTGTGTGAATGTACTGTATGTAATGTATAACTCGGTGTTACATAGTATAGGAATTTGGAAATATTTTACCCTCTCTCCATACCGGTTAATTTTTTCCATCTGTTCGCTTACGTACGTGTCGTTATGAAAGATATGTTATTCAATTATTTCGAGGAGTCATAAGAGAGCACACGAGGGAACATTAATAAATATGGTTCCGTGCCATTAACCAAGGGTCATTAAAAGAGTGAATGTCATTGGTTGGAACTTACTGAGGCCCCTCACTCCTGCCATGGCCTCCTCAGGTTGCCACGCCTAACATTTATTTTCCTCTTCTCTCTTGTGTTGCCACGGTGACAGCAAGACAACTACAGCCTCTTGATCAGTAGGCCGCAATCTGGGGATGGTTATTGTCTTTCAGTCATGCTGCGGTTAAGAAGTGCGGGATGGATAGTCTAATTTGAAACACGGACGAAGATTTGTGGGACTTGGGAAGGAATATAGGGTTACCGTAGTGTCAAGGCATTTCAACACCATTATTGTCAAGGTGAATTTTTGTGTCATTTCCTGTTTAGGTTTGCAACATACGCCTGGAATGATAACAGCTGAAGTGAGTGAGGAGGATGTATAACAATACGTGAGGGTCATGTTTGGAGTGCGAGAGGATGATTGTGAAGATTATCGTGCATGATGGCAGCTAAATCGGCTTACACGTAGGCTATACGCCTGCCACGTCCGAATACCTTCACGTAACTTTAGAGCGTCCTCTTATGTTTACTCTTGTTAAGCAGTCAGGAATATAACTCTAGGTAATAAACACTATGAAAGGTGAAGGTTACTGATGTGATGAACGAACAATATGTGAAGATGAGAAGTTGGGGTCCTTTCAAGTTTGTAATGTTCTCAGTACCTTGACAGCGAATTCGGACAAATGCGCGGCAAAACTCGAACGACGAGAAATTGGCGGGAAATCAGAATATTCTTACTAATGTTATTATAACTTGACGACTCTCATACAGTAAACAAATGATATATATGGTAATTGTGAAACTTCATAACATAACGTAAAATAAACACTACAATAGCCAAATGAAGAGTAAGCTATGTGCCTTTACCTTTTCCAACGTCAAGGTCAAAAAAGGTGTTGAGGGAAACATCATAAAAGTGAACCTCTGACTGCCAGCTGAGCCAACACTCTAGTGCCTCACAAGACTCTTATAACTACTTCAACAACCAACCCTAACTTCAGTAACTGTTTTGCACGTCTTATGTTCAAGTACAAACGAACAAGAAATCCAAATGAGTAACTGTCTCAGATGAACCTTGAACAGAGCTTAATAATAATCATCTTAACCTTGCCTTGCCTTGCACCCCCCACAAAGATATAATACTAGGCAACCACTACCACCATCACCACCACTATAATCTCTCATCTCACACACACAGGTGCACGAGGGGATGAAAATAATGGAGCTAAGTAAACAGAAACAGAAATATATGAGTATGATAATTATGATACAACAACACTACAAGGAAATACAATCATACACCCTGCTGGTTATATAATAAGATTAAACCTTTATATGGCCTACTAAATTTCTAATACGAGTCTTGGCATCAACAATGGGAACTTACAGGCAGCATTGAGGCAGTGAAGGGTTGGTGGTGGTAGTGGAGGTGATGCAGCAGGCAGCCTCCCTCCTGTCTCGCCCTCACCCTGCCACCAGTGTCAGGGGGGACATGATGGGGTGAAAACTGCCCTCCAGCTCCCTCACGTTGGAAAAGTTGTTGTAGGAAAAATCGGTGTTGTCATGTCGAGGGGCGAGACAGGCTTGAATCTTCATGGGCATAGTGGTGGTGGTGGTGGTGGTGGGTGGTGGCTGTAGTACACTATCGATTACTCCACGATGGTTAACTATTTAGTACACACTGTAGTTTGTATTATGTAATCACAACATATCTCGTCCACTCATATAATAGTTCACACCGGTTAGTCACACAATATTTTCCACTATTTTTGCAATGACTATACGTACGGCACTTATTATGACTTGCAATTACTTTATGTCTCTAAAATAATAATAATAACCCTGCACCTGGCTATTGTATGCAAGAATTTTTGTTTGTTTTTTCTAGTGGTCACTGTAAATCATACAATGGTACACTGTTGTTAGCTGGTCTTTTTTTTTTTCTTCTAGTGGTCACTGTAAATCACACAATGGTACACTTGTTACTTATTGTTGGGTTGTGTTTTTATATTCGTCTGGTGGTGAGTACAGGTGGAAGTATGCAAACATCGCTAGGAATGCTCACACTCTCGTTTGCTGACAACTTTCACCGTCAGCTTCATCATCAGCCCCAGCAGACCAGTATAGGCTAGCTAGGCAGGCTACTACTTCACTATTAGGCTACTCAACAACTCTCACTCACTGCTTTTGCTTCCTTGCCTGCCTGCCTGCCTGCCTGCCTCACACACACAAACACACATTATACATTACCTCATAAGTTACACAATACTGAAGAGCTTCATAATGAACGCCTGCATTTCCACTTAAAAAAAATAATATGGTTTACCACAGTCGAGATGAAAGAAGGAAAATATTATGGTTTCACTCATGCTTCAGTTATACATAGAGAAATAAAATAAAAATGGTTTCAGTCCCGGTTAATAATATCCACTGTTACTAAACTTTCACTAGCTACGTTTCACTGTCTCAAGAAAAAAAAAGGAAGGGGGTTTGGGGGACTTTGGTGACTCGCAGAATGTGACTGACTGACTGGTAAGTAAAACACACAGACAGACAGACATAATATTATACTTTTACTACTTTCTTTCCCTCGTATTCAATTCAATATAAACACACACAAACACGTTAATTGATGATGATAGTATCGGTTATCTCCTCCTAGGCTACACAATATTTTCCAATCTCTTTGCATATGTCAACACTGCACTGGCTCACTATTTACCTCGGTGTTGCAATCCCTATGAATATTATTGAAGAAGAGCTGCAACAACAACAACATCACCACCTATCAACAATAGGTAAATATACACAGACTCCAGCAGAGCTTATCATATCACCCACACCTTGCCTGTTTCTTATCACTGTTTGCCCTCTCCCTCCACACTGTCATCCCTCCACAATGTCCTCCACCGATCCACCGGGCACTGAGGAACAGGTGGAACGTTCGTTGATCACCCTATGATTTGCTTTTGGGGTGGAAAGAGTGGATAGAGTGTGGAGAGAAGGCGGCGGCGTGGTGACCGAACGAGAGGTGAGTGTCGAGTGGTGGTGGTGGGCAGTGTAGTGGAGGAGGGAGTGGAGGTAGGAGGGAGGGAGGTAGGATGAAGGCAGCCTAATCTGTGTGAGAGGGAGGCTGGTGGTGGCAGTATTAATATTATAGTGGCGGTGGTGGATGATGATGATGATGATGAGATGAGGTTAGTGGATGCTGAGTATGAAACTGAGGTGGTGGATGTTAGATGGAACAAAATAATAGAATAATAAATAACGTTTGGGTGGAGAGTTGGTGAAGTAGTTAGAGGTGGAAGTGGATGGTGGTTTGTTCGTTGTGACAGGTGGAGGTGGAGTTTGTTGAAGTGGTAAGTGTAGGAGAACAGAAATAGATAAATGTTAAGTGAAAATGTGAAATACAAAATAAATGTTAATTGAACGTAGAGTAAACGTCAAGTGGAAAGGATGAAATGGATAGATTATAATTATATATGTTGGGTGGAATTAGGTGATAGGTGAATAATAGGTGGACGCGTGAGTGAAGTGGAGCAGCGCGGGAAGACAGGGGTGGAGAGCGCGGGAAAAAGATGGTGCGCGCGGGAAAACAGGTGGTGCGCGCGGGAAGACAGCTGGAGTCGAGTGGAGAGCGAGGGAAAACAGGTGAAACAAAAAAACATCAAAATATAGGAAGTGTGGAAGTGGAGTGTGAGTGGGAATGATTAATGGAGCAAAAATGGAAAGAAATGTGTATGAGTGGAAGTAAAAAATGTAAAGTGTGAGTGGAAGTGAAGGTGGATTATGGGAATATGAGTGGAAACAAGGGAATGGAAATGAGTGTAAAGAGTGGGTGGAGGGGGAATGTGGGGGGGGGGATTGATATGAGAGTGGAGTATGGGTGGACGTGAAGTTGGAAGTGGAGAAGCGAGAGAGTGGTCGTGGTAGGGAAAGTGGATGAGTGTGTATGCAGATAGAGGCCTGGTAGGTGGATGGGTGGAGAGAGAAGAGAAGTAAAGTCCCCTCCACCTCCTCCACCAACACCTCCACCACCACCACCACTAATATCACCACCTCCATCACCACACCTTGTACTCACATAAACAAGAGAGAGAGAGAGAGAGAGAGAGAGAGAGAGAGAGAGAGAGAGAGAGAGAGAGAGTAAAGGAACCTCACCATAATTCTATCATTAACCATTCCTTGACACTCCTTCTCCCCTCCCCCCACTCCAATTCCTCTAAATTTTCAAAACATGTATCTATATCATTTGTTTCTCTATCAAAAACACAAATACTAACACTGCTCTCTCTCTCTCTCTCTCTCTCTCTCTCTCTCCACAGCACAGCACCACATCGCCTCTTCCCCCTTCACTTTCTCTCCGCTGAAATATAACAGAGAAACGCAAATTTGAGGTCAAGTGGTTTTCACAGTGGTGTTGGTGAGGTGTGAGAGGCTTGAAGAGAGAGAGAGAGAGAGAGAGAGAGAGAGAGAGAGAGAGAGAGAGAGAGAGAGAGTGTATGTGTGTGTGTGTATTTCAGTATTGTTCCTAGTAGATACATGTAGAATCGTGCACATCAGAAAATAAAAATCTTTCTCATCTACGTAATAGTTACTTTGTAGATCACGATCGAAGCCTTCCAACAATCACCACTTCGTACTCGTGTATTTTGACGTGTTGTTACTCCTTTCATCCCTTCCCTACTATACCACAGAAGAAAAATATCTCCACCACCACCTCCCAATTTTCTTCCTCCATTTGTGACACCACCTTCTCTCTCTCCCTCCCTTCCCTTCTTACCATCACTATACCTCTCCTCCACCTTCCATTTCTTTCTCTCTCCCTCACACCCCGTAGGGAGGTATTGCCTGTAGCAATGTGGGAAATACTTATAGGGTTTTGGCGCCCCTTCGGCCCCAGCCACTAGCTTTCAGTTCTTCAACTGTCCCTCATTTCTTTTTATTTCCTTCCTGCTTGCTGTCACACCTCTCTATCACCTTTTTCTGGCGCTATAGGACCTCCATGTTGCGGCGCCTAATATCCATGAATCAAAAAATCTCTCTCACTCACATTATTACTTCCTTCTCTCGGGAATCTCTCCCCTCCCCTTCTCACTATTACTATATCTCTCCTCCACCCTCCATCTCTCTCTCTCTCTCCACCATCACATTTACCTCCTCTGCCTCCCATCTCTCTCTCTCCACCATCACAATGTCATTATACCTCCTTCTCTCCCTCCCATCTCTCTCCCTTCCCTCCCTACCAACACCTCCCTAACCTTGTCGGCGGTAAAAGTGACCCTATACCCACCAATTATTCTTAGACCAGTGTACTATATATAATAGGGCCTCCTTTCACTTTTGATCTTAAGACGTCATCTGGTCGTCCAAGCGGAGGATTGGGGTACCAAGACCGTCTTGGGAGCGCTTGGTTTCAGTGACGAGAACTGACCAAATACGTAGAATCTGTGTTCTCGTCGTCCAGATACGGATTGGGCAGAAACAAAAGAAAGTTTGTAAACAAAGTCGTAAGAAAATACTACAAATTGGTCTACTTTTCCTGCACTTTTCTCATATTATGAAGCAAATTTGTGTCCTAAGTTGCATGTATTATACACCAAAAGATGCAGAATTAAGAAACGAATAAGATGAGACCAACTAGAAGTCTCTTGATATGATCTTTAGTTGAAGACTTGCTGAAAGTGCACATAATATTTATTCACCTTTTTGGTACTCTCTCAAGTTCCAGGCTCAGCTCATGGACTAAAGTGTTTGTGTGCCGCTCATGGACTAAAGTGTTTGTGTGCCGCTCATGGACTAAAGTGTTTGTGTGCCTCTCATCTCAAGATGATCCTTGATTTTGGTTTTATGGTGTGCAGCCTGTGATTATCTTTAGGGCTCTATTCTGTATGGGTGTGAAGGGTGTTGGAGATGAGTCTCAGTAAGGTTGGTGGTCTGTAGGTGTGGTAGCTGTGCAGTCTGTCATTATCTTTAACGTTAGGGCTCTATTCTGTATGGGTGTGAAGGGTGTTGATAGTCTCAGTGAGGTTTGAAGCTGAGGCAGGACTTGCATAATCCATCATTAATCGAATATAGTAATTGTTTGCATATTGTAGTTGAGGTTTCTTTGTTGTGTCCAAATATTGAGCTCGCAAGTGATCTGAGGGCTTTACATTTTTGCATGCATTTGTTTTTGATGGCCATGATATGTTATTTGAATGTCATGGATGTGTTGTATATTATGCCAAGTATTTTGCATGTGTGTGTAAACTCAAATATATATTAAAAAAAAATATATATATATATTATTTAAAAAAAAAAAAAAAAAACTAATAATTAAAAAACGACGGTGGCGGCGGCGGTGAAGGGGCGGCGGGGCGGCGGCAGGGCGGCGGCGGGGTGGCGGCGGCGGCGGCGGTGGCGACGATAACGACGACGAAAAGAAATTAATAAAAAAAAAAAAAAAAAAAAAAAAAAAAAGTTAATTATCACAAAAAAAAATAATTAACAAAAAAAAAATATATATATTTAAAAATAAATATATATTATTAATTAATTTTTTTTTGTAATAATTAACTTTTTTTTTATTATTTTTTATTTATTATCATTATTATTTTTTTTTTCGTCGTCGTCGCCGCCGTCGTCACCGCCGCCGTTTTTTAATTATTAGTTTTTTTGTTTTTTTTTAATAATATATATATATATATATATATATATATATATATATATATATATATATATATATATATATATATATATATATATATATATATATATATATATATGTATATATATATTAATGTATATTGAGTTTACACACACATGCAAAATACTTGGCATAATATACAACACATCCATGACATTCAGATAACATAATTATCATGGCCATCAAAAACAAATGCATGCAAAAATGTAAAGCCCTCAGATCACTTGCGAGCTCAATATTTGGACACAACAAAGAAACCTCAACTACAATATGCAAACAATTACTATATTCGATTAATGATGGATTATGCAAGTCCTGCCTCAGCTTCAAACCTCACTGAGACTATCAACACCCTTCACACCCATACAGAATAGAGCCCTAACGTTAAAGATAATGACAGACTGCACAGCTACCACACCTACAGACCACCAACCTTACTGAGACTCATCTCCAACACCCTTCACACCCATACAGAATAGAGCCCTAAAGATAATCACAGGCTGCACACCATAAAACCAAAATCAAGGATCATCTTGAGATGAGAGGCACACAAACACTTTAGTCCATGAGCGGCACACAAACACTTTAGTCCATGAGCGGCACACAAACACTTTAGTCCATGAGCTGAGCCTGGAACTTGAGAGAGTACCAAAAAGGTGAATAAATATTATGTGCACTTTCAGCAAGTCTTCAACTAAAGATCATATCAAGAGACTTCTAGTTGGTCTCATCTTATTCGTTTCTTAATTCTGCATCTTTTGGTGTATAATACATGCAACTTAGGACACAAATTTGCTTCATAATATGAGAAAAGTGCAGGAAAAGTAGACCAATTTGTAGTATTTTCTTACGACTTTGTTTACAAACTTTCTTTTGTTTCTGCCCAATCCGTATCTGGACGACGAGAACACAGATTCTACGTATTTGGTCAGTTCTCGTCACTGAAACCAAGCGCTCCCAAGACGGTTTCGGTACCCCAATCCTCCACTTGGACGACCAGATGACGTCTTATGTCTTAAGGATTTAGTTTCAGATCTCCATTTTAATATATATATCGAATTGTAAGTCTTAGGATACAATAAAAAACTAAAAAAAAAAAAAAACATTTATTTTTGTGGATAATATTTCCTGCATATAATATTTTGTGGATTACTGTATATTAAAGGAAATTCAAATATGTTACACAAATCTATTTAATTAAGGATTAGTGTTGGTGGTGTATTGTGGAGCAAATGATTCCTCCAAACTTTTGTTATTAATTGTGTAACATTTACGTGTGTGTGTGTGTGTATGTATGAGTGAGTATATGTGTGTGTGTCTGTGTGTGTGTATGTATTTGTGTGTGTATTAGTGAGTATGTGTGTGTGCGAGTGATAAATTGTGCGACATTTACGTGTGTGTGTGTGAATGAGTATATGTATGTGTGTGTGTTTGTTTCACCTGGTCTTGATCACGTGATGGACACACGTTCCCCAACTGTTACCCTCCCAGAATGAGCTCAGAGCTCGTAGTGACCGATCTTTGGGCAAGGCTGGAACCTTTTTCCACACACCGAGATAGCGACCTCACAACTCCTCGACTTACGTCCCGTAGCCTATTCTCTGCTAGGTGAACAGGGGTTACACATTTAAGGAAACAATCCCAAATTGTCTCCAACCGACCAGGGATTCGAACCCAGGACCTCTCGGATGTGAGCCGAGCGCGCTAACCACTACACCACAGGGCTGTGTGTGTGTGTGTGAAGAGAGAAATATAACACGCACTCATTACACAACCTATAAAGAAGCCCAAAACATCCTACAGATGACAGTACACACCTTAAAGGAGTACGGGAATAAAGGGACAGGCTTGGAGGGGAAAGGCTGGGGAGTGCGGGAGTAGGGGAAAAGGATGGGGGGGGGGGGGGAGCCTGTTCCCCTATTCCCGCAGCCCCCAAAGCCTGTCCCTTACACTCTCACCTCCTTAACCCCTTTTCCTATCATGCTTAGGGGGGAGGGGAGCAATCATTGTTTGCCACCGCTTACATTCAATGTTTTATTTCATGTGTCAACAGTTTTGTGCAACGTGAGTTGGGATTTGTCAGAAAACTTTTTATCACATTCATTACATTCAAAATCCTATATCCTTGTATGAACTTTAATAAAATGACTATTAAGGTTAGATTTCTGACCAAACTTTTTACCACACTCATTACATTCAAAGTTCCTCTCTCCTGTGTGTATAAGCATGTGTTGCTTTAAATTACTTTTTGTCACAAACCTTTTACCACATACACCACATTCAAAGTTCTTCACTCCTGTGTGTATAAGCATGTGTTTATTTAGATTACCGTTTGTCACACACTTTTTACCACACTCATCACATTCAAAGTTCCTCTCTCCTGTGTGTATAAGTACATGCTTATTTAGATCGCCATTTCTCACAAACCTTTTACCACATTCACCACATTCAAAGTTCTTCACTCCTGTGTGTATAAGTATGTGTTTATTTAGCTCACCCTTTGTCACAAACTTTTTACCACATTCTTCACATTCAAAGTTCTTCACTCCTGTGTGTATAAGTACATGCTTATTTAGATCTCCCTTTGTCATAAACTTTTTACCACATTCTTCACATTCAAAGTTCTTCTCTCCTGTGTGTATAAGCATGTGTGTCTTTAGAACACTCTTTGTCACAAACTTGTTACCACATCCTTCACATTCAAAGTTCATCTCTCCTGTGTGAACAATGCTGTGTTCCTTAAGGCCAGATTTCCTACTAAATGTTTTACCACACTCATCACACATAAACTTTTTCTCACCAGTATGAGTCAACAAATGTCGAGTGAGATGGTATTTCCTACTAAATTTTCGACCACATTGTTGACAGACCAACTTGTTACACTTCTCTTCTCTGACAACATTGATGGTGTCACTTCCTTCCACCTCCATCACTAACACAGCTTTATTCTGCCACCAATATGACCACTTGGTTATTACTGTTGTCAGGGCTGCCAACCACACTGTTATTGGTGTCAGGATTGTCACACTAGTACTGGTGTTATCTGAAAAAAAATAGAACTATATTTTAACAGCATCCAGGAAGGAAATAGAAAGAAAAGAGGGATAGTTGAAGAACTGAAATTTAGTGGCTGGGTCCTAAGGGATGCCAAAACCCTTAAAGGATTGACTATTGAAAGAATTACCATTTTGTAGCAGTGTTGCCAGATCCAGCTAGGTTCCAGTATTTTGCCCCAGACATTTCCTGTACAGTACTTTACCACCGTTATTTCCCGGTAGTCTGCCCAGGTTAGGTCCCGGTAGTTTGCCCAGGTTAGGTCCTGGTAGTCTGCACAGGTTAGGTACAGGTAGTCTGCTGTGGTCTAGGTTAGGTTAGTTAAGATAAGGCTAATTTCAAAATACAGTACCCCATTTGAATATGCCTTAGTATTACCAACACCACTATAGACAATACTTCACTACGGGGAATATTTCCACAAAACACACACACCTATATGGAAGGAGGAATCAGAAGCCTCCAAACACACACCTATATGGAAGGAGTTAGTTTCGTGGCATAGTCAGGAGGAATCAGAAGCCTCCAAATTCTCATACTATTATTATTATTGATGGATATTAGGCTTGGCAACATGGAGGTCCTATAGTGCCAGAAAAAGGTGATAGAGAGGTGTGACAGTTGAAGAACTGAAAGATGGGAACCATTTAGTCTGGTCTCTCACTAGCGACCTTCCTAGCATGGGAATCTCTCTCTCCCCAAAATCGGGGCAGAGCAGGTGCCGGAGCCCCCTCTAGTCTAGCTCGCCAGGTCTCAGAGACACACAAGCCCCCCACCACCACGTCAAGGCAGTACCCGTTAGGGTGGCCAATTCTCATACGCGATCAGTGTTGGTAAATGTGGAGCAAATGATTCCTCCAAACTATTCCAAGCAACAACAGGCCACCATTAATTTTGTTTCCTGGCCTAATACTTTGGAGGAAACAAGATACTCCAATGTATCCAAAGTGTATTTGTGCCTTAATTATACATACAAACTATCATCCTACCTGTATGTACATAATAACATAAGAAATAAGGAAACTGCAGTAGACCAGTTGGTCCATGCAAGGCAGTTCCTGTTTAAACCCATCCCTTTTCATCCATATATCTATCTAGCTTGATTTTAAAATTATCTACTCTATTTGCACTAACTATCTCTGCTGGAAGTTTATTCCACTCATCTACTACCCTATTTCCATACCAATGTCTTCCTATTTCTCTTTGAAAGGAGAATTTTGCTAATTTAAATCCATTTGATCGAGTTCTGTCCTGATTACTGAACTTGAGAACTTTATTTATATCACCCTTGTTAATTCCCTTAACCCATTTAAAGGCTTCTATGAGGTCACCCCTTACTCGGCGCGTTTCTAATTAGTGTAGTTTGAGGTGCTTTAGCCTATCCTCATAACTAAGGTTCCTAATGTTATGTATCTTTTTAGTCATTCTCCGTTGTACACTCTCTAAAGATTGTATATCCATTCTGTAGAATGGGGACCAAAACTGAATTGCATAGTCTAAATGGGGCCTTACTAGGGCGAGGTACAGTCGCGGTCAAATATAATCATCCATATAGGGGGGGTAACTCACATATG
This sequence comes from Petrolisthes manimaculis, assembly GCA_034508575.1. Lineage (NCBI taxonomy): Eukaryota > Metazoa > Arthropoda > Malacostraca > Decapoda > Porcellanidae > Petrolisthes > Petrolisthes manimaculis. Next base: position 48,734 of record JAWZYT010004916.1, read on the forward strand.
AGTTTGACAGCTTCCCTCTGTTCCTTAGATGATAAACTTTCTAATAAATATGCTAACTACTATGTTTTCATTTAATACAAGCAGCTACGCACTACTTAAAACAATAGCATCATATGTGAAGATGAAAACATTAGAGTAAATTGTTTGAGATACCCATATGTAGATTATTATTATTGACACCGACTGTATGTATATAAAGTATGTTTAGAAGCTCATTTGAGTGTATTATACATACATACTATCCTCCTACCTGTTTGTATGTCATTGGAGTGTTCAAATACAAAGTACAACTGTACAAGTAATATTGATTGCTTGGTAATGTTGAACCAGCTGCTGCTTTGTTTATTTTGGTCAATCTTTGTAATTGTCAAATGAGCTCTTCTTGTTATAATGTTATTATAAAACTATATATAATAAATATAATATATTTCTCTCTATATATATAATTATGAAGGAATTATTATAATGTCAACATCATATTTTATATCTTATGTAATGATATATTTCTATTAATAGTGTTAATATTATAGTCTCTACATTGACTTATATTGTTTATCATCATCAGTGATGCCAGATGCACAGAAATAATTTTAGGTAATATAGAAGTCCACATAGGGACATTATATAAATATTGTTCATGAATAAACAGCAAACATTCTACCAGAACAAAAAATACTAAAAAGACTGTCAGTGATTAAGAGTAAACAGAGAATTATTGAGGTAAACAAGTTAAATTGTAAAGGTAAAGTTATGGAAATAATGCCAAATAAATCTGGCAACACTGTTCATGATGGCCGCCGTACCTTGTTGTTAAGCCAATACACACATTTTGTGTGAATTCGCCTTTTTTTAAATGCAATTACTGTAACAAGGACGCGCTTACTGGAGGTTCTGGCTGCACCAATCACAAGACAAGTTATCAAAGAATGGCCAGCCGTTCCCATCCGCTTCCATACACACACGTCTCTGAAATGATCATTTTGGGTCATTTCAACTTGCATAATGTTGAATGGCTCATTCATTCATCAAGAACTGATAATTCTGGACTTGAATGTGAGCTGTTCACTGACTTCTTTAAATGTCACTCCACTTATAAAACAACCAACTCGCAACCCTCACCATAACCTATATTTATTAGATTTATTCTTATCTAATAACCCAGATGACTATGTTAGGCTACACAAGTATTACATAAATATTGTTCACCAGGTCCTGTTTCTTGGCATAAGACTTTGGAGGAATCAAGGCACTCCAATGTACCTACTCTTGCTTACTCTTCCCCATTATCTATATTGTAAATAGTAATAAGGCAACATATGTAACTCATTTTTAGAGTTCATTGAAACATTATACAAATGGTTATATTTTCAAATGTAATCAATCAATCCATACAAAGACAGAATTTACTACAGTATTAGAATGTTCCTTATCTGTATACAACTCAAATAACAATTCAATCACACTGCAATCCAAGTGCTATACAACACACACATCAATTTTGGAGAGCATTTCAATAATATTTTTATCTTCTGTATATTTTCTACATAGGCACTTAGTAATCAATTTGCAAACAAGATACAAAAATTATGCATAAATAAACTATATTCTGTACATTTCAAAATAATATCCTTTCCACCAGCTTTAACATCAACTTTACTGAGCTAGGGTACTCTTTATCTATATGTAATCTAGATCCTCTGGAATTTCAAATGTCTTGTTCAGTACATCTTCACTTATGGAAAACTTGTTTTTCACCCATCTCTTAACTTCATATATGTTGTCTGTCCAACGGTTGGCAGCAGCTTGAGCAACCTGTACAGTATAATATATATGTAAACCTTTATTCCTATATGGGAATTAATGATAGACTACAGCTGGACTTAAGATTTACCTGATCAAGGAATTTTTTTTAGAAACTGCTCTGGCACTGGTGAAAGAAAAATATCTCAATACTATATCCTATGTATAACATTCTGTGCACCACAATGAAGAATTATTTCAAGTATACCGGTAGTTAAGATTAATGGTGCTGTATATGGGTTAATTAATGTTGATATTTTACCTCTGACCATATGTCAATAGAGTACTGTACTTACCACACTTCTTTCTTTCATCTGAGTAAGAACCTCGGGGTCACAGTCTCGGTACTTTTGTATATCTTTATTCAACTGATTTTGAGAACCTTCAAGCTGTGAGAGCCTCTTCAGCAATTCCTCCCGACCCTCACCCTCCTCACGACCAACCTGCCAACATTGACAAATGTTTATCCAAAACACATCTTACAGAAATTCAGAATTTCCGGTACCCATCTTTCAACAATTTTATGAACCCAAGATTCCCTCAAAATGTAAATTTAACATAAACTGTACAGGCCTAGAGTTAACACAAGATCACTGCTATTGCAACTACCCAGTATCTGTGAGTTAATGAAGAGCTTAAGGTGAGATGAAACTACATTAACATACCTTAGCTTGTTCCAGTTTTTCTTTTGTTATTTTTAATTTTTTGTTCACTTCTTGGAGTTTATCATTCTGGTCATCGATCTTTCGTTTGCGAATGCTGATGGCTTTACTGGGGAAGTAAACATATACTGTACTTTAAAGTTTGATTCAATGCACCAACTCTGCAAAAAAACATCAATACCATCAGGCAGAATAGCTGAATATCTGAGAAAAATGGAGACATTTCTATTGTGGTCAATATCTTGGTAGAAATTATTTAATGGAAAGCATCACAGTTAAATACAGAACATGACACAGCAGAACAGTACAGTATACAAGAAAATACTTGACATATATATTCCTTAGAGTAGTTAATAAAACAAAAAATAAGTGTATATTTGAGTTAAAATATGCATTACCTTCACAAAATGGAGAGGGAACAACACTGTCAATAAAAACTTCTCCTCAATGGTGTTCTTCCTTATCCAAGTGTACAAAGCATTTTATACCCTAGGAAGGAAGATTAGCTTATACTCAACACTAAATATGATAAACCTCAGACATTCATTCCCTGTTCATCATCATACAGTACCTTGGGAATGCCCAGAAGTAAACTCCAGTTCCAATCTTATCAGTGTCGACCATTGCATCATCCACCAGCGACTGTACAATTTCCTTCACTGCCTGAGAGATGACTCCTTTCTCTTTTGGACCCATCTTCTCCAGCTCCTGCCTCACAAAACATAGAGTTACAATACTCTCTGAACTTTACCAGGCACAGTATCATTAAAATATGACCAGAGTTAATAGCAAACAGGTTCTTTACATAATCTATACTCCACTGTAGGCTATATCAGACAAGTTAAAAAGATTCATATTCAGTGTGTTCTTCACTCATCAAATTTCTTGATTTTTGCCGATATAAAATGGGAACTGAAACTTTGACTGAGGGTTGTACGGTATTATTAAACATCTTTGAAGAAAAGTATTTTTTTAGCCCAATTTGTATTGCAATACTATATAATATAAACGGAGTAACGATGATGCTATTAATACGACCTTTGAAATTTTACCCAGTGCCATATTATATACTTGATACTGCAGAGGAAGGCTACATAAAACTTTTTGAACATAAGCCGCGTAGTGTACTGAATAATCATTATTTACTGGTATAGAAAGTTATCTACTGTGACTTATGCTCCTTCAAACATAATATAACATTCTACGAATCACAAACAAAATTGGACATGATATGGGGCCTCCATCATGTACGAAAAAAATATATATATAGGCTGTATATAAATACCTTCAACTGGAAAAAGTCCTTCTTTTCATAAAATAGTTCCATCATCTTTTGTCGCTTCTCCTCATGACTCAGACCTTTACGTCGAGACATTGTGGTGTTTAGTTACTTCTATATCTGAAACAAACAAAGAGAACACTGTTTTAAAGTGTTTCCATTAATTTTGCAGTTTTAATAATATATCTTATTAAACTTTAAATAATTTTTCAGTTTCAAAAATATATCTACTAAACTTTCAACCATTTTGGAGTTTCAATAATATTGGGTATTTATTGAAAGAATGACCATTTTTGCAACAGTATTGCCAGATCCGGCTAGGTCCCAGTATTTTGCCCCAGTCATTTATTGTACTTTATCACGATTATTTCCCAGTAGTCTGGCCAGGTTAGGTCCCGGTAGTCTGATGCGGTCTATGTTAGGTTAAGTAAGGTCAGGCAAATTCCAAAAAGCCCCATTTGAATATGCCCTATCTTTGCGGAGGAAATGCCATAGAAGAAAATAGTCTTAGAATGGTCTAAATTAGTGGGTAATGAAGGTAGAAAAACCATAAGCAATAACGGTAATTCATTCAATATTTACCTAATATAGTTTCAATATTTAAAAAAAAATCCAATACTTTTAGTTTCAATAACAGGCCTTTATATATAAGTTAGTTCCAATGATTTTAGTTTCAATAATAGGCTATAATCATCTTCAGTTTTATTTTTTCCCATGACAGACATACAGTATCATGTCAATCCTCCAATGAAATGAAATGAAATAACTTAGACACTTTAGCCTTTTTAAGTTTTTATTTATTTTTATTTTTTTCCGTGACAGACATATGTACAATATCATGTCTACCCTCCAATTGAATGAAACGGTATTTTTACAGTAAACCTGGGTTCAGTAAAACGTATATATTAGTATGTTTTACCACTAATTAGGACCATTCTAAGACTATTTTCTTCAATGGTGTTTCTCTCGGAAATGCCCCGTTTTCATACCCCATACAAACTTGGGGGGAGAGCCTGGGAATCCGGGGTTTTGAGTGGGAGAAAACATGCTGTACACTATGGCGTTGCCTTTATAATACACTTCTTAACTTTGTTTCTCTTAGAAATGACTCGTTTTCGAGGTATGCCCCCGTTTTCATACCCCATACAAACTTGGGGGGGAGAGCCTGGGAATCCGGGGTTTTGAGTGGGAGAAAACATGCTGTACACTATGGCGTTGCCTTTATAATACACTTCTTAACTTTGTTTCTCTTAGAAATGACTTTAGCGGAGCGGCCGTTAAGGTAACCTTAGGCAGTTTCACTAAGGGGATGGTAAGGTTGATGCTATGGTCGTATGCTCTATTGGCCTTAACATCAACCTTAGGCGGGGTTCTCACCAATACGTTTGCAGTCCGTTTGCACGGAGTCCGTTCAGGTTGATGACGTCACGAACACAATGTCCAGACGGACACAGAGGAGTTGAGCGACGTTTCCCGCCCGTTTTTTCACAACAACAAGCGACTATGGCCGAGTTTTTACCGGAGATGGACAAGGATTTACTAAAGGCATAAAATAATAACCAATAAACTAGATACCATATCAGCCTATTAAAAATGCGGATGTTTTCTAGTACTTTTAATTACAACCTATATTTATGCATTTACATTACAAATATTATTTAGAATCATGGATGATATCAAATAATTTTTTAATTCAATCATTTTGTTGTAACTGGTCTTCAACTTTTAATAATTGTGTTTTAATGTAGTGAGCAGCTACAACTGCTGTTTTGGCTGGTAGGTTGTTTATTTACCCAGCACCAGAGTGCGGTGTTGCCAAGCCTACAGTTCCAATGTACATTCTTATTAATCGTACATAAATTGACGAACTATACACAAATATATTATGATTATTATTTTATTTACATAAAATCGTATAATTTTGCGAACAAATAAGTTTAATTCATATTATTTTCATATGTTGAGGAGTCGACATCATTATAAACGGACACCACCGCCAACGTTGCTACATAAAAAGATGAATTCAGTTCATCCTCAACGTTGGACGTGGTCCGTCTACGTGAGGTCGCAACGCGCACCGCATTCCCACTGTTTGGGCACATACACGTACGTTCGTGACGTCATCAACGTGAACGGACTCCGTGCAAACGGATTAAAAACGTATTGGTGAGAACCCCGCCTTAGTGTTCCCTTACGTGATCTTAGCGGTCGGCGGCCGTCGGCCATGTTTGTTTCGTTCCATTCCCTTCCGACTATGGACCACCAGCTGGGCCAATGAGAGGGCAGCTTCATAGACACATTAGGCAACATAAGCCAATCAGAAATCAGTGGGGATGACAGCTTATCACAGAAAAACAAATAAACGAAGTTTGTGCGGCGTGTGTACCAAGTGGAAGGTAGACATTGTGTGTGATATATTGAGTGTGTTTATTATTGTAAGTTATTATGGCAGAACAGCCTCCTCCTAAGCGGCCAAGACGTGCCAATTATAATGATGAAGAACTTATGATAATGATAGTAGAATGGCAAAGAAGAGAACAGATTTTACGAGAAAAATTTGCAAGGAATGTAACTGCGGAGAGCAGTTTTTCTGTAAATTTACCTTTTTTTTTATAATTACTTACCCAAACCATATAATTTATAAGAACACATTCTCTTTTTGGTAAATTGGAAGGTCTCTGATTCCTCCTAACTCTGCCAGGAAAGAGATGCTTTCAATGGTACTTAATCTCAAAGGGAATATTATGTTTCATGGCATAGTTAGGAGGATTCAGCAGTAACCTACCAATTTAACAAAGAGAGAATCTTCCCTTAAGGGAGTACTACACTGATGGCAATTTTTATGATAATGGTTTCTCTGAACTTCTAGATGCAACAGCAGGCTTCCTTATCACGTCATGTCTCATTGGGACAAATGAAACGGAAAATTCTTGACTGTAACTGCTATTTGTGCTTTATAAAAGTAATTTAACTTATAGTTTCACATTATGCACAGTGTCTTATTTCATAAAGTTGCAGTTTCACACTACCATAGAATTTGGACTAACGTTAATCTGAATGAGGTGTACATGTACAGTAGGCTACCTTTTATTTATAACTTCAACCTAACCTAAATGTCACAAGCACTTGTATGTGAGTAGGTACAGCCTGCTTTTCGTCTTGGGACCAATGCGTGGCTCTAATTTTTCACACCATAGTTCATGCCTTGGAAATCTATAATATCTCATTAAATGTTCATCACTAAAAGCAAATGGGTCTATTCTTTCTCTGTATACTCGCTCACGTCTCAGAGCTCGTTGAACTTCCACATCGTTATGTAAAACAACCTGTAGTTCCATATTTAGAGTCAAGCAGCCACCTTCACGAAGATCTTCTTCTTCTTCTTGGTATTTGTTGTGATGGTTAATGGCGGAAGTGTTGCCTTTGTATCGGCACTTCCTGATGTAGTCTCTTTATTTCTGTCCAGATGTAGTCTCTTTTATCTGCTATCTTATAAACAAAACAAAGTAGTATTTAATGCGTATCGAATAGAGGAAGTGTTATCCACTACTCAACCCTAAGGTTGTCTAAAGGGTGCTCCCTACCACCCTTAGCCGTAAGGTTAAAGATGGCCGCCACAATTGGCGCTAAGGTGTTTCGTGCATACCACCATAGTGAGTTAAGGGAAAAGATGGCGGCTAAGGTAACTTATCGGCCGCTAAGGCCCCTGCTCTACTTTAAGACAAGGATTGGAGGTCAAAATGCCCTACATATAGGGCGATTACCCTACGGTTGGCAACACTGGTTTGTTGACAAATCTGACAAACCAAGAAGTGCGTGGTAAATTTACCTTTTCAACGGCACTTTTATTTTGAGACTAAAAAATGAAATAATAAGATAATATTAATAATTGTAACAAAAAGTAAAATGATCTCAACACTGAATATTCCTTGTAACTTTTAGCTTTGTGGGGCCTTCAAAGTATAACAGAAAATGTACACTGCTTCTTCCACTGAATATTGTATGAAGATCCATAAAGCATAACTATAAAAACAGAATCGGTTTTTCTTTTTTGTCCGCTCTCCTATGTGGGAATATTGCCTGCAGAGATTGATTAGGGAGTATATAATACTTAATCCCTCTTTGATAATAGATATAGAATATAATCTGTCCTTTGACTTAAAGTGTGTCTATGCTATTTCCAAAGATTCATAATGTGCAACACTCCCAACATGTTAAACTACATAAGAGTACTGGCTGTGACCAGATGGTAATGGGTTTTCTGTAATACATATCATACTACCAACACATAGAACAGAAAAACTTCATAATTAATAATTACATATTATCTATATTTACTATAATTACATATTATCACAATCATATACTGTACAGTATAAAGCTGCAGACTGAAGTCCTGTCTTATCCTCTGATTTAGTTCTTATAATGAAGTGTGGATCATACAAAAATCTTTTTAAATTATAACATTTATGTACAGTACAGTAATATTAGTGACTAATTTTGTAGAAATACATTTCCCAGATTCTAAAAACTAATATTTACAGCTGTACACACGTGACATTTTTATATTTACTGTATATAACTGTTTGAAGGGTCACTTTGAGTTTAACTGTATGATCTGTGATGTATCCTGAAGTTTACAAAATGGTTTCCAGCACCTCCATACTAAATAAGATTTAACTCTTTGCTTCTGACTCGATACCATCTTTATTTACAGCTGCAGAAGACGACTTATTCTTCAAAACAAGATTAAAAACAAGTGTTGTCCAGAGGGAGAGAACTGCTACAAAAGTTAGACAAAATCTCATCCCTTTGAACCAGGTTGGGTAGCCCCACATAGCCAGGTCCATATACCCAGTCAACCCTAAGCCTCCTATGAGTGTCAAGACTCCTACAGGTAGAGGTGCCAGGAGCCCCAGCCAAGCCACAAGGGAAGGACTGACACTGTATCCGAGGTTGTGCCAGTTGGGGGCTTGTGGACTGGACTCGGGTAGGGTGAGGCCCCACCGTACTCCTCCTATGAAGGACAGTATGGTGGCCCCATAGAAGAGCTGTGCTTGGGCCAGTCCGGGGTCAAATACGCCTGTTGTCGCCATGTACACTGGAGCCGCCACAAACGGTATCAGACCAGAACTGCCCAGGACCAGAGCCGGAGTTGGGGAGTGTCGAACCTATTGACAGAAAAGGCTTTGTTACTCTCTCTCATTTTGTCTTGTACAGTATGTCATCATTTAGTATGGTACAGGTACTGACATCTTGGACATGAAGGACTGGGTTTATCCATGAGACTTTAAAGAAACATGGTGTAATATGAGATGGAAGGAGAGATGTTATGACATTGTAATTATAATGGGTAGGTTTGTAAAGTGTTATATATTATTTTAGTGCCAAATTTGTACACTCGGACAATATCCACCAGAGAAGGTAACTTTGCATTAATATTACAGTACGTTACAGCACCTCTATTCAATTCACATTTTGCAGACAAACTTTACAAATATCAAAGCAGTATACTGTACCAACAGCAATAGTGGACTCCAACACAGATCCGAGAGCCGTACAATATACCCTCAATACAAGATGAATAAATAATACTCTATCCTTTTGACACAAGCTCGGTAAATCAATTGGTTTGTATGGTAATGAATAACAAACCCGAGAAAACATTTGGTGGTCTGTATGGTAATGAATAACACAAACCTGAGAAAACATTTGGTGGTCTGTATGGTAATGAATAACAAACCTGAGAAAACATTTGGTGGTCTGTATGGTAATGAATAACACTAACCTGAGAAAACATTTGGTGGTCTGTATGGTAATGAATAACACTAACCTGAGAAAAAATTTGGTGGTCTGTATGGTAATGAATAACACAAACCTGAGAAAACATTTGGTGGTCTGTATGGTAATGAATAACACAAACCTGAGAAAACATTTGGTGGTCTTCAATGAGTGACTGTGTATAAAATGAAATGGTGGATACAGGTACAGGTATGGTACAGTATATATTCATTGTACCATTACCATTATTACCATTATTATTGTACCATTACCAGACCATTGTTAACACTATAGATAGATAAGTGTGTAATTTACTTTCCTTACTTGCTTAACATTATCGATGATGGTTAAGGCAGTTGTCTTCTTATCCTCTCTGAAGCTGTGGCTGGATGATATGTGAAGTATCCTCGCTGATATACCTGTCCACAAATAATGCCATCGTATATTACTCACTTAACTCACAGACTATGTTTTTCTTCCTGTGTAATTATAAGTAGCTTGGCACACAGATATTTTGTTTTAAGTGAGGGAAGATGATGAACTATGAGCTATTAATTCCTTTAAACTGTGTCAAGAAACAGACTGGCTATGGCATAATAGTATACAAGATAATCCATAATCATATTTTATCAGTTTGAAGAATTCAGTGGTCCCCAATAAGCCACGGGCTCATCGTCCTCATCTGCATAGTAATCAGTGAGAGAGTTGTCCAAAATCATGTCCAATTTCGTTCGAGATGCCAAGATACATTGCATTTGAAGGTACACAAGTCGTAGTAAGGTGGAAAGATGGATGAAGGTAGAGTGTTACAGAGTTGACCAGTTGTGTACAGTAGGGTCCCGCAATATGCGAGTTTATGGTCGATGGACGAGCTCGCATATTGCGAATTCGCATCTTACGATACACATAACCTATGGGAAATACGTCTTATGGTCGATCTGCCCCAAAAAATTGCCGTAAAGTTCCAATTTTGTTGGTAATAATCCCTTAAAAAGGTAATTGGGGCATGATACCATACATTTCAGTCACATACAAACAGAAAATAATATATTAATAAATGAAAATGAGAAAATACACACTATCAATAAAAAAAAAAAAATGCAATTTTTCCCTTACCTTAAATTCTAGTGGGATTATGTACAGGGGGAAGATAATGCTAAGAATATTGTGAAAAATGAGTGTGTGTGTGTGTGTGTGTGTATGTAAACACAAGTTAAAACAGGAACTAGCTTGTCCTCACAGAGTGACAGAGGAGGGAGACAGAGGCCTCTACCGCTGTCGTAACTTTAGTCAGTTGGTATCCACACTTGAATTAGCATTGATATAATGAGTGCTGCAAAGAAAACTTACCATCTAACACAGTTTGATGGTAAGAAATTTTTGGGCAAAGATTCTTCCAAGCAATGAAGATGTGCCCGAGGAGGATGTATTGGTTACATTAGAATTTTAAGTGATGCACCAAGTTTACTATAAAATACAAATGTAAATGATGGAATGAAATGTTCCAGCTGATATGAAAATGATTAACTGTTTATTTTGAATCTAATATCAGTGGTGACCTGTAGGCTAATTATTATAATGAGCTCATTAGGCATTTGAAAGAAAACAATTCTCCTCCATACTATTTTCTCTGAAATGTAGGAAAGAATTCCTTTATTTTATTAATCTGTTATGTACAGACAAAAAGGGCAACACCTAGTTTATTAATTTTCTAACTTTTCACATGAAATAATTGTGAACAATTAAAAATAGTTTGAAGCATTTTTATGTAAAATCTGTGGGAATTTCTGTTTTCAAAAGTGGCAACACTGTGCGAACGCCCGCCTACGGCTCGCATTTTAAAAAAAAAAGTTCGTATTTTAAGGAACTCCTCGGATTTACCCTACTTTGAGCCTCAGATTCGCATTTTATGGTCATTCTCGCATATCAAAATAATTATTTTTTATTATTTGGGGGTCCTCGCATCTTATGCGAATCGCATATTGCGAACTCGCATATTGTGGGACCCTACTGTATATGAAAGACTGAGAGTACCGGTTAACTTTTGCATTAGTGTGTGTGTGTGTGTGTGTTACAGAGTTGACCAGTTGTGTATATGAAAGATGAAAGTACCGGTTAACTCTTGCATTAGTGTGTGTGTGTGTGTGTGTGCGTTACAGAGTTGACCAGTTGTGTATATCAAAGACTGAGAGTACCGGTTAACTCTTGCATTAGTGTGTGTGTGTGTGTGTGTGTTACAGAGTTGACCAGTTGTGTATATCAAAGACTGAGAGTACTGGTTAACTCTTGCATTAGGGAGTTGGACAGAAAAGGGATGAGAACAAGAGGCTTGACAAGTGTTGCATACTCTCCTAAGGGGAGGACTATATATTGCTCATTTCAGTTTTATTTATAATATAGTGAGAAAATAACTGTTAACCTAACCTAACCAACATAATTAATATGAAGTTAGGATAGGATATCTTTGAAGTTAAGTTAGGGTAAACCTCAAACTTTTCCATAAAAAACTGAAAGGTAAAACCAAAATTAGGACAATATTATCAAACATCACCACAGTTATCTTTCTATGTGTTTTTAGCCATTCTATTTCATCATTTATGGGTTTTAGAACTTACTTTTCAGACTTATATATTGTTTTTGAGACTGTGTTGAGGCCAGGCTTGTTCTCCCAAACATCATATTATTATAGTGTGAAGGACAACAACATCTCCACATCCTCCACAAACCAGTCATCATTACCTGTTATGGTAATCACAAAAATATATTAATCATTGCCATCTGTCAATTAGAGTAATCAGAAAAATATATTAATCATTGTCACCTTTTATGATAATTAGAAAAATATATTAATCATTGCCACCTTTTAGAGTAATCAGAAAAATATATTAAAACCTCTACAAATCAGTCATCATTATCATTTGTTACGGTAATCAGAAAAATATATTAATTAAACTACCGGGAAATAACGGTGGTAAAGTACATGAAATGATCCCCGTAAGGGAAGTATTGCCTGTGGTGATGTGGGCAGTACTTTAAGGGTTATGGCATCCCTTCGGCCCCAGCCAATCCTTTTCAGTTCTTCAACTATCCTTCCGTTCCTTCTCTTTCCTTGGTAATTGCTGTCCCACCTCTCTATCACCCCCTCCCACTGGTGAAGGCTGGTTCTATCCAGAAATGAGGAATTTGGCATCCTCTACCACACCCTGGCCTGTTCTGTCTGTCTCTCTTACTATTTCTCATTCCTTCTGGGTAGCTGACGAGATCGCCCGATTGGGTGGCACAACAAGGAAGACTACAGACAGTGGGAATGTTGGCTCGGGGGTATATACCTGTGAACCAGCAGTCCCCCTGTCTGTTGCCTTCTAACAAACAGATCTCACTATCACCCTGACTCCCATTTGGGGGTCCGAGCATCTGTGCGGCTTCGGTCAACCAGACTCGGGACTGCTCGGCCAGACAGTCCGGGGAACTACAACAACAACAACATGAAATGACCGGGGCAAAATATTGGGACCTAACCGGATCTGGCAACACTGCTACAAAATGGTAATTCTTTCAATAAATACCCCAAAATGGCAATAGTCTAACTAGATAAATACAGGCAGAATTGTTCTATATAAATGACCAATAAAAAATATGTCGTATAATAATGTGACCTTATTTAAGAAAGATAATACAGTAAAACATTTCTTTATAAACTCCAATTGTAATATATAACATCATTATATATACAATACATAACATTATTAGTAGTGATAAACCTAAAAATATAATAATAATAAATCATCATAATAAATCACTTGGGTCACGTAATAAGTTTGTGCTAATTTTATGTACAAGTTTTATTGATAATCCATTAAAAAATATATTTCCTAGAAGGATTTAGTGTGACTAACGGGACCTAACCAGGGCAGACTACCGGGACCTAACCTGGGCAGACTACCGGGACCTAACCTGGGCAGACTACCGGGACCTAACCTGGGCAGACTACCGGGACATAAGCAGGAAAAAATATACAGTAGAAATTAGTCAGACCTCACCTGACCTGACCTAACCTAATCTGGACTGGGACACACTACCTGGACCTAACTTGGGCAGACTACTGGGACCTAACTTGAGCAGACTACCAGGACCTAACTATAAGAGGTAACTACTGTTATGCAGCATTTGCAGAAGAAATGGTATATAGAAAAGTTGTTTGTAATAGTGAAATATAAACACTGGTAATAGTAAAATTTTCGAAATCGAGTCGTGGCAACTTGTAAAAATATTCCTAAAAAACCTTTCCATTCAGTCAATTCAGTAAAGATAAGGTCAAATTAGAGATAATACACACACACACACACACACGGTACCTTGCTGGCTTCACGATAATAATATGTTGAAGAAAAACAAAAACTGGCAACTCCTCTTGCTCTTGCTGTTACAGGTACCCCGGGTGTTTATTCCAGGGTTGGCCTTCGTATCGGCAGCTCCTGTAAATAGAAATCGAAAAAAAAAAAAAAAAAACATACCACGCATATCTATTCACTTTCTACATCTTGCTTACCACATTTTCTCCAAGAATTCTTTCACCTCTTAAAGCTGCTGTCGCTGCATACCTTGGTGCATTCAGTGCCATTCTCGCTACTCGGTTCTGTCCCACCTCTAACTTGGCAGATGCGGCTGTGCCGCATTATGCCATACATAATGCTCGGGACAGCGACACTCTTCCATACTTCTCTCACCACATCATACTTGCTTGCTCTCAGCCTCGCTGCACTTGCCAGTCGTTCAACCCATTTTAATCCTATACTGTATTCATAAAAGCAACAAATCATATTATATAACATATTGTAGGGTTGTTGTTGTAGTTATACAGTAGAACCTCGTTTATCCGGCATTCATAACAACGGCACCCTCATAACAACGGCACCGATCGACCCAGGCCAAATAATGGTTAAAAAATGAATAAAATTATGAATAAATACAGTTACAATTCGTATTAAGCATATTAAATGCATATAACAATTTGTATTAAGGTTTTCGCAGACACCTCATGAATGAAATGAGTCGTCAGCATGCGTGGTGGTGGTGGAGGTGGTAGGGGGAAGGGGGGGAGATAGTGTGATACCGTTTGTTTACATTTTATTGAGCATATTCTGGTGTTTCCTTCTTTCTCTGTTCGAGAAAAACCTTCCTTCTTGATATGGAAGGATATGACCTTCCTTTTTGTAAATGTACCACCTGACATGACTGAGTGTTGAAGCTGGTGGTTAATAACTCGTAATTACTAAAGACGAGCGAGTGACAAGGCTAGGCCTATATTCCTTTGACCTTGAGCTAGGGTGAATGGAGACTGAGGGTAGGGGGGGAAGGGGGTAGGAAATGTGATTGTATGAGTAGAAACTCATGAATTATTGGTGTTAACTGAACTTGTCAACTCGTCACGCACTACACTCACGCTATTAGGTCTAACCTTTTAGAATGAACAACCTTTAAAATCATTCATTTTCCATACTTTGGGCTCAAGTTTAGAGTTATTTTTAGTCACTAGCTGTGTATGGGAACCAGAGATACGAGTGAAAGCACACGTAATTTTGAGAGTGGGTGTACAGACAGACAGTCAGTTCTACGCATCAAATTTAAGCCCTCGGATATCTCTGATTTTCTGATAATCTTTATCCATATTTGTATTTGGAGGTCCAACTGTATATATAATATACATATTGTACAGTACTTTAATATGTTATGTTTATGTGTAAAATAATATTTTTTTATACTCTAATGTGGTATCGACGGATTTTATTATCGACGGCCATCTTAAGAACCTAACCCCCGTCGATAACAAGGGAGTACTGTACTACCGAGTCAAATGTTTACCGCCATAACCCTGTGTCGAGTGCCGCATATTATACACCACCGTGTTTGATAAGATAGGGTGTATTTATTAGGGTTTTGGCAATTCTATAAGAGTAACTCTCACAACATCGGCAAAACGGGTTATCCGGCATACGCTCTCCCCCGAGCGTGCCGGATAAACGAGGTTCTACTATACTCAATCTCATAAAAGACTGTCTGGCCCACGGTCCATATAGTATATATGTAGGCTGTACTATATGTATAGTATGTATATGTATAGTATACTATATATGGACCGTGGTCTGGCCGAGCAGTTCCCGAGTCTCTGGTTGACCAAAGCCTCATATATGCTGCGTGGTAATTAACATAACTATATTACATACAGTTTGCTAACAAACCACAAGTTAATATACAATCATTATAATGGCCTACAGGGTAGTGGTGTACCGTGTATAGACTACTGTATAGACTACTATATAAAGATAAGCAGTGTCACTGTAGTAATAATGGGTTAGTGTATAGACTACTGTATGTGGGTGTTACATTCTATATAAAGATAAGCAGTGTTACTCTGTAATAATAATGGGTTAGTGAGTACATCTGTCCCTCAATCACTCTTCTTTCTCACCCTCATCCTCCAACACACACACACACACACAATATATATATATATATATATATATATATATATATATATATATATATATATATATATATATATATATATATATATATATATATATATATATATATAGGCCCTATATGAGGGAAGTGACAAGCGGGTGTTAAATTCAGCATAAAATAATATAAAGAATAATATATTGTACAGTACATCCCCCTAAACCCACCCAATATTCTGATATACACCAAGTTCACCTCCTCGGGGCCGTCAACTTCCATTCACATACATACATACACACACACATTATTTACAACCGATCAGATACTGATTGCCTCTCGCTGGCAATATTGGGCCTGACGTCAGTGTGGGGGGGGGAGGGGAGGAAGGTAGGGAGTTTGTGTTAGTGAAGGGTAGGGAGTTTGTGTTGGGGGAGGGTAGGGAGTTTGTGTTGGGGGAGGGTAGGGAGTTTGTGTTAGGGGGAAGGGTAGGGAGTTTAGTGGTTGGAGATGGTATATGGTTCTCGTCTGGGGGGAGGGTAGGGGTCGTGTGTTGGTGTGGGCAGGGTGTGGGTAGGGCAACAATGAATGTTTCGTGTGTATGTATGGGGTGAAATGGGCAGCTGAGAATCGATGGTGAAGTGACGTCAGTTTAACATTAGTTTGAGTTACTTAGAAAACTAATATCTACCAAGGCCTGACTGACTGATTGTCTGGAAACAATTTAATGGAGAGAGAGAGAGAGAGAGTATAGCAGTAAGTTTGTCTTATCTTTCCATCTTTCCACCTCCTCTCCTTCTATCTCTCTCTCTCTCTGCGAAAGAATTTAATTTGTGGCGCTAGTTTCTTCCCTGTCAGTCCATGTACAGACAGACACACAGACAGACAGACAGACCTCACCAGACAGACAGACAGACAGCCAAAGCAAGTCATGAAACATATCAGTTCAACTATAAATCACCAGCAACCTTGAAGATAATTCAATAGAAATAGATAACCTTATCTTTATTCACATGCACTTTTATTTATAACCACCATCACCATGTAACACTACATGTTTCTTCATATGATTTTATTTAACCCTATCCTTTCATTTCATTACATAATATAAAAACAACACAAGAATTTCGAATACAAACTAATTATACAGGAACTAAGTGACCCTCTCATTTCCATATGCCTCTATGCATTATTTTCTCGTTCCAGTGATTTCTCCCCTTCAGTCTTGGTTGGTGCTGCTTTCCATTATATTCTTCTCTGACTCATACGTATACACACCAGGGCAAACATGTTAGATTAACTATTACTCGATTAAACACATACATAAACTTGTCAGGTCATCTGTCTTGTATAGATCACGTTATCTGTTTCTCATTTCATCGAAGTATTGATCAATTCATGTATATACGAGGAAGCTACATATAGAAAATTTAATTAAACCCAACCACCCCCACACACTTTCTCAATACATAATTATCTTGTATCAGACGTACAGTATATAACATACTATAGGTGAATGAGTTGGAAATATATTAACATCATTAATGGGATAGTATATTCATGGTACAGTGGAGTGCTTTGATTTCTCTAAAGTATGTCAGGAAACAGAACATGATTAACAGATATACGAATCATGACTCAGTTATTGGAGTAGCTTGGAGGAATCAGTTGCTCCAGAATTACCAACACTGCACACCTTCCTTAACATGATAAGAAAAGCAATGTTTCAGGGAAGTAAAGTTTTAACCTGTACATTTTGGCATTCACCTCAGATATTAATTCTTTTGCGAGATGTCTGAATAACTAGTAATATTTTTATATATTTCTAGATCTTCCTTATGTAGAAAGAAGCATAGCTGAAGAACTGAAAAAGAGTGGCTGGGGCCGAATGGGGCACCCAAACCTTTAAAGTATTGCCCACATCATTATCTCAACGGGGTCAGAGTTTAGATGAACGTGTATCACACAAGCAATGACCCCATAACTTGCTGATCGAAGACTTCTGAATATTACACTCTTGGTGCTATGAATTAGTGGTGTGAGTCATCTGCATCATTCAGTTCCTCCGCTGCAGCTGTGGGGTCTAAGACACCTGTGGAAGAGGGTATATAAAGCCACCAGGGTTAGGTCGTGGTTCAGGTTAACTCCACATAGCCAACATCCAGGTTCATCGACGGTCTACCCTTCTTGGATCAGGTGCAGTTACTCTCCTTGTTGCCCCCTCCCCTCCCTTATACCTCTTGAATTAACACAGCATAAATCTATATATATATATATATATATATATATAACACTCCGTCTGTGTGCTTAGCCCAGTGTTATTCACTATTTTTTTCACGAGAGCCAAAAGTTCAGGACATATTCAGAGTGAGAGCCGCATAAACCACATGGATAAGCAGAAAAACATATATATAGGAACTAAATTATATAATTATTTTTGTGGGTTTCCATAACCACTTACTTAACCCACATGTACAGCTCCGGACTGATCAATGGTCCACACTTCTTCCACCCTTGCCTTGGTGTGGGCCTCAACGGATATGGTATCACTGACAGGTGGAGGGGGGAGGGGAGAAATGTGGGCGGAGTTATATAGGGGGGGTAGCGTTACCAATGTTGAGCCATCCAGAAATTTGAATCCCGAACCACTTGTGATCATGGATGTGAACCACTCACTTGAAGGTGGTAGGAGAGGAGGGGTTGGGTTGGGGAGAGAGGGGTAAAGCTTCACCAGTGATCGAGATGGAGAGAATTATTGAATCAAGTAGCTAAATGTTTTCTTCTGTAATCTAAATCCAACTCTGATGCTGCATTCCATGGGATATTCTTTATTATTTGAAATGAATCCAGATTTTACCTAATATAATTAACACGACACCAGTTTTTTATGACTAATATATCAAGCGATGCACCACCTACCCAGTGTTAAGTTACATTTCAAGTAAATCCTTTATTTTTATCCTGTATCATTTATGACATTTTCTAAGAAACGTCTATTGTGTAACTGGTTACCAAACGATAATAGTTATAGTGTAAAATGTTAATTACCTAATAACTACTCCATCTGTTCTTCCTCACCCCGTCCTCCCTTATTCAATTCACTGTTTCCTCTCCCTCCATCCCAGCATTCCTTTACTCTCCATCTTACCACCACTACCATCATTCTGTGGGTTGCTGCATAATCTGTTAATGCGCAAACACGACCACAATAGAAATAAAAGTGATATTTGGTATGCAAATACAATCCGTTATATATGACGAATATATTTATTACCTTTATTTATTTATCTGAGGTCAACATCTAGGCCAGCCATTCAGACGCCCAGTATAGTGAACCAATCACAAGATTTAGAGGATATTGTGTCACAACTATTGTTATTACTAATTAAAACAGGGAAAAATTGAAATCAGACATTTATTGGTTATTGTTTACATCTCCACAAGTCCTCGTCACGAAGCATTCAAACCCATAATCCAACTGGGTCTGTAGGCACCACACTGTAATTATAATAACCACAATTATAATAACTGTTAACTTATTATAACCTGAAGTTTATACTTCGACCTCACGTTTGCATTAAGCATGTGTAATGTTTGTTTTGTTTTCTTATTATTATTATAAGCACCGATATATGTATTGCTTTAGACCCTTAGCCACGATGATATACAGTATATACACTATTTATATACACTTCTATGAAGATATTAAGGCTTGAAATACTGTAGATTACATATTTCATTTTATTACTCATCAATTTGTTGCTAGTATCGTGTTCAACCACCCTCCTTCTCAATGACAGCCTGCAGTCGCTCGGGCATTGAGGCACCATGCCTCCTCACTGATTATATGGTTTTCCCCGAAAAATCTCCCACTGTGTTCTGGTGTGACGTAACAAATCTGCTGTGGTTCTCTGTCGTTCTGGCTCCCACGTGTTAACGATAGAACCTCATAGATTTTCTATAGGGTTCATATCGCAGTCTTAAATAGACAAATCTATCACCTGCAAATAATCATGAGCAGTAAACCATTCTTGAACTTTCCTCGCCATATGGATAGGGCATCGGTCGTGTATAGGACAGATAAGGGTGAGTAGTTGAAAAGATATTAAAAACATTTAGAATATGTGCTTCATTATATTGCATTTGATCGATCTATTAAATAAAGACACTGTCTATTGTTCACCCCCGTAGAGAGATACTGATTATAATTATTATCCTTTGGATATTAAGCAACAAATAACGGAGCTGAGACAATTAATTTTCTGTCTTCAGCTTTACCTGTATTCTTTTCACCCCTCATGCTGGCATTCCCTCTCTTTATCACCTCTTCTCGCCGTAAAATAAATAAATTTCTACCTATATTTTTCAAGTAACTGGCAACCTCACACAACCTCCTCTCACCTGTCTTCTCTCTCTCTCACGTCCCCTTCCTTCCTTGCCTTCTGTAGTATTTTTTATCTTTTGTTTCTCATATTTTTAACCTTCTCATTCGTTCTTTGAAAGTTTTAATGACATAAGCTTTTCTCTCTTATCACCCATAACCAAATTATTAAGTAAAAATTTACCGATAATCCACTGTTTTTATTAAACCTGGAGAATCAAAGGTGACAAACATATATATTCTCTTTGTCGGGAGAATAATATGTAACAGTTCTGGCTCTCAAAATACATTGGTTTGCAAGATTGCCAACATTAATAATTAAGTCTTGTGGGTGATAACTAGACGTAATATATAGGCCTATAGGCCGCATCTAAATTCATAATTTTAAACACTAAGAAGAATGTAAGACAAATATGTAATGCTTTATAGAAATGGAACTGGAATTTGTATTTCTGTATATTGTGTTTTACTTTAATGTTGTCACTATTAAGAGTTTTATTATATAAATATTGTGGAATACAAGGTGCAATAATATCTTTATAAAGTTAGTATTAAAAGTAATAGCAAGATGCTGATGGTAGTCTTCTATTGAATTAATCCTTTATATTATTGTGTGCACATAAATACTCGTCATTAGAAATGTGTAGGGTTATGAAGGCTGACGTCTCATAGGTTGTCAATACTGATTATCATATGTTTCACAAATAGTAACTAGCTTTATTCTGCTTTGTCTACGTGTTAATGATTTCCTTGTTATGGCCAGAAATTTACTTGTAATCCAATAATACACTATATGTAACGTAGAACAAGTTATTTTCCCCCCCGTGTGTTAGGTTGGTAAGCCTGCGAAAGCTACAAGATGTGGGATTGGTGTGTGTGTGTGTGTGTAAAGGGAACTGTGGTTCGAACCTTCACTTCACCAGAAATAAGCCTATATTCTGCAGGAGAGATTCGATTGTCTCATTCTGTTCCACAGAATATTATTCTTTTCACATATAATATATGGATAATTGTGGTTCTCATAATTTTGTTTAATATATTCATTATTGTTGAAACACATTTACCATTGAGTATAGCCATTTCATTACATATGTCCAAGTTTTATAGTCACCTGATGTCATTACAGTTCTGCTGATATCGAACAATACTTAATTAGCCTACAGATGAGAGTAGAAAATAATAATATTATGATGACAATGATAAAATTCAATACTTAATTATATAGGTTTGTTAATGTGAACTCCATCTCCATTAGTTCCTTCGCCCAAAGTCAACCATAAATCTTCAAGAAAACGTCTCTACAGCCACGGTTATTGGCGTCTCTCTTGTTCTCTCTTCCTCCACCAGCCCCTCCATACCCCCCCCCCCTTCTTTCTCTCTCATTTCATATATATATATATATATATATATATATATATATATATATATATATATATATATATTCTACATAACTATTATCATATCCTTTTGCTTGCATAAATTTGAAGGACAATGGGTGATAAGGGAGAAAGGCCTATGTCATTAAAACTTTCAAAGAACGAATGAGAAGGTTAAAAATATGAGAAACAAAAGATAAAAAATACTACAGAAGGCAAGGAAGGAAGGGGACGTGAGAGAGAGAGAAGACAGGTGAGAGGAGGTTGTGTGAGGTTGCCAGTTACTTGAAAAATATAGGTAGAAATTTATTTATTTTACGGCGAGAAGAGGTGATAAAGAGAGGGAATGCCAGCATGAGGGGTGAAAAGAATACAGGTAAAGCTGAAGACAGAAAATTAATTGTCTCAGCTCCGTTATTTGTTGCTTAATATCCAAAGGATAATAATTATAATCAGTATCTCTCTACGGGGGTGAACAATAGACAGTGTCTTTATTTAATAGATCGATCAAATGCAATATAATGAAGCACATATTCTAAATGTTTTTAATATCTTTTCAACTACTCACCCTTATCTGTCCTATACACGACCGATGCCCTATCCATATGGCGAGGAAAGTTCAAGAATGGTTTACTGCTCATGATTATTTGCAGGTGATAGATTTGTCTATTTAAGACTGCGATATGAACCCTATAGAAAATCTATGAGGTTCTATCGTTAACACGTGGGAGCCAGAACGACAGAGAACCACAGCAGATTTGTTACGTCACACCAGAACACAGTGGGAGATTTTTCGGGGAAAACCATATAATCAGTGAGGAGGCATGGTGCCTCAATGCCCGAGCGACTGCAGGCTGTCATTGAGAAGGAGGGTGGTTGAACACGATACTAGCAACAAATTGATGAGTAATAAAATGAAATATGTAATCTACAGTATTTCAAGCCTTAATATCTTCATAGAAGTGTATATAAATAGTGTATATACTGTATATCATCGTGGCTAAGGGTCTAAAGCAATACATATATCGGTGCTTATAATAATAATAAGAAAACAAAACAAACATTACACATGCTTAATGCAAACGTGAGGTCGAAGTATAAACTTCAGGTTATAATAAGTTAACAGTTATTATAATTGTGGTTATTATAATTACAGTGTGGTGCCTACAGACCCAGTTGGATTATGGGTTTGAATGCTTCGTGACGAGGACTTGTGGAGATGTAAACAATAACCAATAAATGTCTGATTTCAATTTTTCCCTGTTTTAATTAGTAATAACAATAGTTGTGACACAATATCCTCTAAATCTTGTGATTGGTTCACTATACTGGGCGTCTGAATGGCTGGCCTAGATGTTGACCTCAGATAAATAAATAAAGGTAATAAATATATTCGTCATATATAACGGATTGTATTTGCATACCAAATATCACTTTTATTTCTATTGTGGTCGTGTTTGCGCATTAACAGATTATGCAGCAACACACAGAATGATGGTAGTGGTGGTAAGATGGAGAGTAAAGGAATGCTGGGATGGAGGGAGAGGAAACAGTGAATTGAATAAGGGAGGACGGGGTGAGGAAGAACAGATGGAGTAGTTATTAGGTAATTAACATTTTACACTATAACTATTATCCTTTGGTAACCAGTTACACAATAGACGTTTCTTAGAAAATGTCATAAATGATACAGGATAAAAATAAAGGATTTACTTGAAATGTAACTTAACACTGGGTAGGTGGTGCATCGCTTGATATATTAGTCATAAAAACCTGGTGTCGTGTTAATTATATTAGGTAAAATCTGGATTCATTTCAAATAATAAAGAATATCCCATGGAATGCAGCATCAGAGTTGGATTTAGATTACAGAAGAAAACATTTAGCTACTTGATCCAATAATTCTCTCCATCTCGATCACTGGTGAAGCTTTACCCCTCTCTCCCCAACCCAACCCCTCCTCTCCTACCACCTTCAAGTGAGTGGTTCACATCCATGATCACAACTGGTTCGGGATTCAAATTTCTGGATGGCTCAACATTGGTAACGCTACCCCCCCTATATAACTCCGCCCACATTTCTCCCCTCCCCCCTCCACCTGTCAGTGATACCATATCCGTTGAGGCCCACACCAAGGCAAGGGTGGAAGAAGTGTGGACCATTGATCAGTCCGGAGCTGTACAGTTCCTATACAGAGAGCTCGTTCTCTCTCTCTCTCTCTCTCTCTCTCTCTCTTTGTGTTGAATAATTATGAAAAATAAAGAATTGCCAGGGCCACTAGGCCTATTCCCATTAGCAATTCTATGAAGTGATTCATCTGATATGGCATAGTGATGCAATTTATATTTAATACTTTGGACTTTTTCTCTGACCACTGATGATTTCTCTCTCTCTTGGGAGCCGCCAAACAGGTCATTGCGAGCCTCTCAATGAAAATGCCTTGTTTAGCCGCTAGGCTAAAAAGTAATACGTCATTTTAATAGGTTCGAATCCCCAGTAGGGATACAATAGAAAAAAATGCTAACAAATGATACAGCATTGTGATCGGTGTAGTCCCGGGAATGTCCTCAGTCTAATTATATTTTTGGTGGATATATGTTTCTTGAATTATCAGCTTAAAACAACCAAACATTTATGGCTTTCTCAACACAGACTCTATGGTCTTAAGGCAGGCCTGGCTTGCATACCCAGTTTAGGAATAAACTCATACCACAAAATGTTGAACACCTAAATTTAATACTAAATATAAGGACAGTGAATTTTGTTTTTTTAATTACCAATGGGGGTGAGGGAGGGTTCAATCCCAGTACTCCTGCAGCCCAAGCCACTTGGGCCTTGCTATTTAATTGTGGCTGTTACAATGCCACTTTCTGCTGTAGTTGTGTCATGGATAACTTTTGTGGTTGTAAAGCTGGCATGGTTTCTCTGGGGGACCAGCAACCACACTGGATAGACTCCTCCCACGCTCCTAATAAGTTCACATACAAATAATTAGAGGAAATTTATTGACAAAACTACATGTAGGATCTTCACCCGGACAACGTCGGGTATCGCTGCTTGTAAAACATAAACATTTACACAATATATGAGTAAACTAAAAAGTTCACATCCCTTCACTGTTTTGTTCACATCCCTTCACTGTTTTGTTCACCTACTGTTCATTGTATTGTTCACATCCCTTCACTGTTTTGTTCACCTACTGTTCATTGTATTGTTCACATCCCTTCACTGTTTTGTTCACCTACTGTTCATTGTATTGTTCACATCCCTTCACTGTTTTGTTCACCTACTGTTCATTGTATTGTTCACATCCCTTCACTGTTTTGTTCACCTACTGTTCATTGTATTGTTCACATCCCTTCACTGTTTTGTTCACCTACTGTTCATTGTATTGTTCACATCCTTTCACTGTTTTGTTCACATTGTTCACTGCATTGTTCACATCCCTTTACTGTATTGTTCATCTATTGTTCACTGTTTTGTTCACATCCCTTTGCTGTATTGTTCACAGTATTGTTCACCTATTGTTCAATGTTTTGTTCACATCCCTTCACTGTTCTCTTAAAATCCCTTCACTGTATTGTTAACATTATTTCCATATTTATTAATGATACTGATTCCTATATAGAGATTCAACTCACTTGAATTAATAAGCGTGTTGTTCTTTACTTCACAACACAGGATGCTGAAGGTGGTGATAGCAGTGGGTCTTCTTGGGGTATTGGTGTTAGCAATCACCCCGCTAGACCGCATAGATCCTAATACAACAGCTTACATGCAAATAGATGAGAGAATAACCATCGAGACACCGAATTATGGAACATCAGACTACCCTGTTAACTATTGGTAAGGAATAGACAGCAAAGTGGATCTCCTAATTATATGAATATTTTTGATTGAGCTAAGAAGGAGAACCATGTGTGAATGTATCCTATTCTTCCTTGTTAAACAATTCCATCACAATATCATAAGTCATTAGTATATTGATTGTTCTATACATTACATACATCTTCTGTTGTATCATAACGAAATATGATTATTTAAATTTGACGCAAAGTTTAACGCACTTTTATCAATGAAACTCAATATTAAGAAAGAAAATGCTAACCAATTTAGCAGTTATTCGCAATGTTTCAGGACAACAATATTAAACTATCATTTTTACAGGTGTAATTGGTTGGTGTTTTGCGAACCTCAGGATAATACCCAACTGATATTTAGTTTGGATTCACAAGTATTGCAGGCTCGAGATATGGATGATGACTGTCACGATTCTATAAAGTTAGTTGATGCTGACAACGGGGATTTCATTGTGTAAGGAAAATGTTGTTCATTATTGTTTCTCCTGGTTTAAAATGTAGTAAAGTCATGGTCTAATGTACTGCAACCTAGTGAATAAAAGCGAGATATTTGAGTTAATTTTATGAACCAAAATTGCACACACCAACAGCTATAGTTTCGGATCATTTTTCGAAGCCATCTCATTGGAAGGTATTGCAGTACATTAGACCATGACT
The DNA here is from genome assembly GCA_034508575.1 of Petrolisthes manimaculis. Lineage (NCBI taxonomy): Eukaryota > Metazoa > Arthropoda > Malacostraca > Decapoda > Porcellanidae > Petrolisthes > Petrolisthes manimaculis. The sequence continues at coordinate 74,989 of JAWZYT010004916.1, forward strand.
TTACATGTAGATACCGAATATATCATATTGAAATATTTTATTAATAATTTCCACTGTCAATTTGTCTGTTTGTCCTTCTGTCACACACAAACACACACATAATATTGTACTTTTTTCCTACAATTGCAGGAAATGTGGGGTTGAAAACTTCCACGGTTACACCACTGCTACAGGTGACGCCCTAATTATCTTCTCATCTGACGAAGTCACTACAGATGAAGGGTTCAGATATCATGTGTGGTGCCGAAAACAATACAGCGAACAGGCATCTACCTCTGCTCCTTCTTCTACCTCTGCTCCTTCATCAACCTCTACTTCTTCTACCTCTGCTCCTTCTTCTACCTCTGCTCCTTCTTCTACCTCTGCTCCATGCAAATAATTGTTGAGTGAGAAGGGACCTGCTTGCCTTTGTTATATTCAAGATCATTAATAAATTGAGGTGGTGTTAGTGATGGTTGTTGTGGTCAGGTATCGGGTATACGATGACTCCATAAGGTCATCGTACCGTAACTACTGCTTCATCGTCAACACCACCACAGATATACATACGCACCTACTAACTCCTCTTGTCTCTTACATATATACATACATACTTACTTACATACTTAGGCTACGTACATATTCACAAACCCCTATTCGGGTAAACACACACAATATGGTTATTACTGAAGGAAAACATTTTACATTAAGAATGAAATTATCAATAACTTGTGTCCTCAGAAAAAAATATTCCAAAGTATAATAATCTCATTCACAATACTAACCAGTACTTGTTTCCTATATAGAGTTATATACAATACAGTTGTAGACAAATGAAACAGGTACACTTTAAAACTGTGGGCCTCTTATCAGGCATATAGAATAGGACTCATCGCATCTATACACACACACACACATACACAGCGTTTCATCCTACCATATGCTCAATGAGGGGCCCTGTTTCAGGTGTGTGGGTTTCATATGTCCCCAACTGTATGTATGTATATATTCATGTAGCCTAAATAAGTATGCAAGTCAATAAGAATGTATACATGAATGGATGTATGTTATATGTATGCTTAGGTGACCCTGTGATGTAGTCAGAAAATTGGAGGTAAATGAGTCCTTCATATACTGCCATGAAACACTACCTATATTATGGAAGGAGCTTGTTTCATAGCATTGATAGGAGGAATTAAAAACCTTCAATTCTCATACACGATTATCAGGTCCTTAAGGTGAGAGACAATTAGGTCATATGTTTCTTTTCTGCACATTTATAATAATAATGAATTTGGCCATGTTTGATTCGACTAAATAAGATTATTCTTTTGGGTGTATGGTATTACTCACACATTTTTTTATTTTTTCTTAGCACTCACTCTAATAAAATGTTTCAATATTAGTTAGCATTCACCCTAATAAAATGTTTCAAAATTAGTTAATATTTTTTATTACTGACCCTAATAATATGTTTCATTATGAGTTAGTTGTCAGTAAGCACTGACCCTAATGAGATGGTTCATTATGAGTTAGTTGTCAGTAAGCACTGACCCTAATGAGATGGTTCATTATGAGTTAGTTGTCAGTAAGCACTGACTCTAATGAGATGGTTCATTATGAGTTAGTTGTCAGTAAGCACTGACCCTAATGAGATGGTTCATTATGAGTTAGTTGTTAGTTAATACTGACTCTAATGAGATGGTTCATTATGAGTTAGTTGTATATATAATTAACTATTATGTTTGCATATTGTGCATAAATGTATTTGGAGGCATGCTTATAAACTTATACCTTTGTATTAGCTAATATAGATAATAAATGTTTCAAATGTTTTTTTCAAATGTTTTAAGTAGTCCTTTCTCTATGAAAACATAGTTATTCTTTCTACTAAATTTAGATGCTCATTAGTATCATTTGTTTTTCTTTGTCTATAATGAATCATCAACACCCCATTTCCCCTTCTCCAAGAGGGTAATCAAGTAATACAAGACCTACTTATGAGACAACATTTTGTTTAGGATATATAGCACAGCTTTAATAAGGTTAGGTCTAAACTTTGCAATGATCCAGGTTAGGTTATGTATTACAGTATATGGTCAATTGCTCACTATTGAATAAGACCATTTTTCAGCACCTAGCAATAGCCAGGTGGTAGTACAGTATACTACATTTGATACTGTAGTAACTGTACTGAAAAATGCCTAGTAAAATAAGGTAACTTATGCGAGGCCTACTCGCATTCATTCATTCATTCCTCTCTACTAGGTATAATTTTAAGGCAAATTCATCACAATCGTAATATGATTACTTCAAAATCATAATATAATTACGTCAAAATACAATCACCACTTAAAACTAGTCTATTATAGGAAGAACGTAAACAATCTAAGGGGAACATAGAACAGGGTCACAAACCATTAGTTTACTAGTAGATTTAACACTCGAATCTTGTATTTTGTGTACAGTACTTCATACAATTTGGTACAAAACATATATATATATACATAATTATATGTGATATGCATTTAATAACATAAGAGTTTCCCAATGTTGCTAGTAGGCCTATTATATAAAACTAATGAAATTATTATCGACCTTGTGACATGGAATTAATGAACAGTGCTCATCATTACCAATAGACATCGCATAAAAAAAACTACAGAAATATTTATTGAATGAGTCTCATTTGAAAATAATGTGTTAAATTAGTGATGTATACTAAATACATACGTTTAATACTAATATAGATATTCTGTAAAACCCGTGAAATCTGAAATTGCAGAATGCAGAGGTGTTTTCGGGGCATTTAGCTGGCAATACTTTCTATGACGTCATTACTGGGATCCACGGGCTCTGATTGGTTGTCGTTTCTCCTATGTGTATATTCTACCAGAAAGTGGAATTATAAAGGCGTCTTCTATTATGCCATATCAACCCTGGTCAGGCAACCCGGTTGCTCGAATCGTCGATTTGGCATGTTCTATTTACACCAGTCAACCCGGTTCACCCCAACCCGGGTTGCTCTCAGAGCAACCCGAAGCAACCCAGTGCAATACAGGGTTGCCAGATTTTGAACACAATATTATCGTACACGGACCACAAAATTATCGTTTTTTTGACAAAATTATGGCACTTTCATTAAGGAAATATCGTACAAATTATCGTACATTTTGAGATCTTATATCTATTCCTTGAAGGAAATAAAATGTACCCTTTATGCATCATTTCTAAATTTTATTGATATTGAGAAATTAAAACAAATTACTGATTAGTGTTTCATTGGAAATAAATGAATTAATATAATTTTCACCAATACCAATTTCCAAACATGAATTGTATATCACAAATAATAATAATAATCAAATAAAGTAATGAAATGAAAGATTTTTTAAAGAAACACTTGAATCTTCACATGTAATTAAAAATAAAGCATATTTCTTAATGTTTGATCTATTCATTCTGAAATTTATGAAAGGTATTTAAGAAACACCCTGTATAGCTCATGTTTGGTTAAAAAATCAGTCCTGTACCCATCCTTTATTAACTTCTTTGTTTTATCCTGGGAACTGGGATGTAAATAAAGGATTACTTTAAATGTTTTTATCAAATATAGTGATGGGTAAAGGACTGATTTTTTAGCCTATCACGAGCTATATAGCAAAGCCATGGTGTCATTTTATGTATTCGTAATCTGTGTCTGATGAGAACAAATAGACTATACAGTATTCATATTTAAGACCTTCAGAAGTTCAGCCATACCTCATGGTATATTACTCAGAGTCAGATTGTGAGGTGTTGCTGTAAAGTTCCTTGGCTGACATGAGAGAATACATATCATGTGTTGGGTTGAAAGTTTTACAGCATGATCCTGTAGACTTTACACGTTCTGTTGCCAGCAGTGCCCCATTTACTGTTGCTATGTTCAACCTATTTCTAACCTTAGTTTTGAAAAGATTAATCTTGCTAAAGACTCTCTCACATTCTGCATTTGAATGGGGTAGGCTGAGAACAGAGAGTGCAAACTGTGAAAGGTCTTTAAAGTCTGGTTTCTCTTTTAATAATACAGCCCAAAACTTATCCATGTCCTCTGTATTCAAGACTGATTTGTCACACTCCAGTGGTAATAGTCTCCACTGATCATCTAGTCTTTGTAATAATGACCTGTCTTCTGGAGTTACAAGAAGGGGCAATTCAGTTGCTAAGGGTGCTAAAGAAGGAAATGTCTTCCTAAAATTCAAAGACAAAGCATTAGCTGGAGTCAGACAAATCAGTTTTGAGAGGACATTGTCGCTGAAATCATACCTCTTTTTAATTTCACTGCAGGCCACAGACATAAAGTTGCGGCACCAGATTTCATTAATTAGTCGAAATTTTAATATTTCGTCGAAAATTATCGTACAAATCGTACAAAAGCAAGTAAATTATGGTACAAACCGTACGATAATGAGGAACACTATCGTACATCGTACAGAGGGGTAAATTATCGTACAAATACGATAATTATCGTACGTCTGGCAACCCTGCCCACTGCAATAGCAGGGTTACGTGGTGGTATCTGGCAACTTTTACAGGTTGCTCACAGCTGACGCGCCAAAAACAAACATTGGTAAGCCCAAGGTTTAAAGAGTATTCTTTAAACCTTGGGTAAGCCCTCTTCAGAAATATATATGACATTTTAGCATAACACGAGACATAATCTTCAAAATACATAAAGGAAATATTATTTTGAAGTGGCATGTTAATGTTTACAAACAAAGGAATATCAACCCGGGTTGGTGGTCGGTGTGTTCTATTTACACCATCCAACCCGGGTTTTTCGGAGCAACCCAGAGGTTGCCAACCCGGGTTGATCAAGTGGCATAAATAGAAGACGCCTTAAGAGGTAACTACTGTTATGCAGCATTTGCTGAAGAATGGTATACAGAAAAGTTGTTTGCAATAGTGAAATATAAACACTGGTAATAGTAAAATTTTCGAAATCGAGTTGTGGCAACTTGTAAAAATATTCCATAAAGGGTTTAACTCACCTGGTTGGCTACCCCTTTACTTGGTTCAATGGGCATGGCAGAGATAGTACTATAGGGTATAAAGGGAATAGCACTACTCTGCAGGTACGCCAGTCTAACAAGGGGAAACACACTATTTGACAATGACCAGGGTAAAAAGACGTGAGTTGTGTACCTTTGGCAGATAAAAATTAAATTTAGTTTATTCATTATTTGTTTATTAATTAAGATCTTATTTCGTCTATTGTATGTAAATATATCATGTTGTATATATCATCTTACCTTTTACGTGCCCGTAGGTATAGTAAATTGTGGAACTTGATGTAATATAATAAGATGCAAGGTAACTCGTCTAAAAGACACTGCTGGAGTCAGCTGGACACTCACACAGGCTGGACATGAGGAGAAAGCAGTGTTGCCAGATTTCGTTGGCGAAATATCCCCTAACTTCATTTTAATAATATCCCTATTTTGCCTCAATATTCCCCTGTTTAACTCTTATTATTTTTGTAGGGCCAATCATCAAATCAACAGTATACCCGACATCACATCTGAAGATGTAATACACGAAATTACAATAATTATACTGTTCCTGTTTCCTTGATTCTGTGGCAGATATTTTGCATATATTATATAAAATTATATATTATATATTTGACAAATAAGTAAATAAATATAACATATAGCCTATTAACGTCCGTCCAAGTCAGCATCATACACATGTATCCGGACATGTCAGAATCTTGGATGTAAACACTGTCAAAGTTAAACTTGTCAGTGGTCACTCCGCTCTTACATGAACACTGTACTGCAACACTCCTCATCCCAACTATTCCACAGATTTTGTCAGTAGGTAACTGATTTGGATGTGTTTTTTCCTGACTCCCGAAATACTTAATTCATACTTGGAAATACAAAAATAACGATGCTGTAGGAGTGTAGCCGATAAACAATGAACATGACAGCATTTTATATTTTAGCAGTTGTTGACCTTATTTGCTTAGCTGACTAACCAGCATCGCGGGTGGAAATTGACAATAGACAGCAGAAGTTCATATGCACCATGGTAGGCTACTCTTTGAATTGAATTGAAAAGTTTATTGTTGCCAAATTATAAATTATAAATTATAAATTATTCTTGGATGCATCTGTAGTACCTCCGTGCCCCATTGGGTAAAGATTTATTAAGAAATGGTTACGTTGTTACCAGATAAACTAACTTTTGCACTTACTGTATGTATTATTTATTCACTATACTTAATTTCTTAAAGGTCATTACGTGAGGGGGAAAATCTCATGGAATGAATTCCTAATATTTTACATCCATTTGGGAGAAAATACGGTAAATATTTACAACACGCCAGTGAATCCTTCAACTACTGTATTTCCTTAGGGTTTTCTCTGGTGTTTTGAGTATTCTTGTCTTATATTATTATTGTCCAACCCCAGTCAACAGTGTCATAAAATAAAATGGCATTTATCTAGACTTGCCGTTTTGTAGCAGTGTTGCCAGATCAGGCTAGGTCCCAGTAATTTGCCCCGGTCAGGTCCTGGTACTTTATCATGGTTATTACCCTGTAGTTTTTCCAAGATAGGTCCCAGTGCTGTGGTCTAGGTTAGGTTAGGTAAGGTCAGGCTAATCTCAGAATGCCCCATTTGAATATGCCATATCTTGGAAATAGGGTATTTCCGAAGAAAATGCCATAGAAGAAAAATGTCTTAGAATGGTATAATTTAGTGGGTAAAGAATGTAAAAACATCGTAATAGAAAACTGCAATAAAAATAGATATTTACTAATAAAATAAACTACAGCAGTAATTGGGAATGTCTTGGGGAAGTGGGCTTACAATACCGGGTATCTCATTCAGATGTGAGTAATGGCAACATCACGAAGGCGAGAGATTTTTAGTTTAGAAATGTATAAGTATCCCCTTGTATATTTCTTTCGTGGTTAAAAATCGTCAAGGTAATTTAAAGAAAACGGTTCTTACTGAAACAATTTAGGGGAAACGTAGTAATCGCACGTATTTCATTCTTTTATAAAAAATATCAGAATAATAAAGCATGTAAAGGTAACATCTATTTAACTCACATGCTATGTACGTGTAGTTTTATATCGGATTTACACATTTTATAAAATATGCTGAAAAGTTTGAGGAAAAATGAATAAAAATTTAGGGTAGTGGGCTATTGTACATAGTTTAAACTTTTTGTGCGCAATAAATGAGCGATATGTATATTGGTGTGAATGAATTAGTGTGTGTGTGTGTGTATGTGTGTATGTGTGTGTGTGTGTGTGTGTGTGTGTGAATGATTGAGTGGTGGAACGAGTGAGGGAGAATATAATGAATGTGTGAGTGTGTGTGTGTGTGAATGAGTGAGTGAGTGGTGGAACGAGTGAAGGTGTATATAATGAATAGGTAGTGAACTTTGTACTGTCCTCAGAAATTCTCCCACAACGGTAGTGTTATGGGTATGTAATACATGTAGTGTCAATTCTACAGTGGTATTCGTAGCCTATGTTAGCTTCCCATCCAACCAGCCACATTTGTTTGTTTGTAAGGTTTCATTATTTTCCAAAACCCGAGTATCCACATTCACAAAATCTATCAAACTGTTAAATAAAGATGATCACTGCATAGTTTACTCACCAAATTCAATAAATAATTCAGTCATAAGTCATTTACAAGGCTAAGATTCTTTCGTTTGCGTGCTAACAAACCACTACCAACCACTGTGGTATCGACCCATAGTCTACAGATATCCCAGAAGTACTCCACGAAACAGATTATAATTATTATCAATATGGGGTAGTTACTGTATATTGGGGCATCGTTTGGAGGAATCAGAAACCCCCAAATCACCACCAACATTATGTGCATCAGAAATAGAGACGAGAATCAGAGTGCAGCGAGTGAATGAGTAAGTGCAGCGAGTGGAGAGATGCAAAGTGAGTGAGTAGGTGCAAGGCGGCAATATCTCTCCTATTCCTCTCCACTACCGGCTGACTGGCTGGCTGGCTGGCTGGCTGGTACCCCTTGGCTGCCTCTCTATTTTTGTCCCTCAGCTGAGATTCTCCCAGGCTCCACTCTCTCTCTCTCTCTCTCTCTCTCTCTCTCTCTCTCGTGTGTGTCCTATTTTTTCTGGGTTTTCGAAACGATGAATCGAGTTTCTGAACCATTATAAGTCATATTATTTACACCTCTGATATCTGATACAATTTTAGCACTACTTCACAGGCGTAGTCAAGTATTATTGTCCGCATCTGTATACTCCTCTCCCTCAAAAAAAGAAAATTAATTAAATACAAAATGATACAATTTAATAGCAAAATATGTGTATCTTGAGTTTAAGAGGAGCGAAACTGAATGAGTAATCGACACGAGACAGTTTTCCATTGAACAGTATACAGGAAGGAAGTTGGTTTAGTAACTTTAGGTGACCCAAGGTGTATATACAGTACATGGAAGTTGATGTTGAACGATTTATCAACATCTGGTCATGTTCTATCAAAGACAAAACTCGTGTGGTGAAATCTGATGAAAATATATGGCAGAAGGCTAAACATATTATTGGACATGAACGTTGGTTGCTGTGGTGGTTTTTTTTCATTATGTTTCACAGGTTATAATTATTAAATCCTTGGACAAGACAGCGACACGAGTTTTGTCTTTGATAGTGCATACAGTGTGTTACGAGTATATTCTTTAGAGCTAGGGCTGGGAGTGATAGCGATGGATGGTGTTGGTGCATTGAAGCCATCACTACACATTTCGAAGCAGCTATCAATTTCCCCAAACTGCATTTGTCACGCAACGTAATTCCTTATAGTGATTGCTATTTTGTTGTACAGTTTGGAGGAGTGAGTTTACTCCAATTACTTTATCAAATGTTAAGATCTTCTTTGAATTTCTGGGTCGTTTGAGTAGTGATGTAGGTAGATAGGTAGGTAGGTAGGACGAACCAGTGAAAGGGGTGTAAAATAGGAATTGGTAGGTACTGTAGGTGGGTAGGTAGAAGGGCAAATAGGCAAGCATAAGGGTAAGTAGATAAATAGGAGAAACCAGTGAAATAAATGCAGAAGAGGGGTATTTCGGTAGGTAGGTAGGTAGGTAGGTAGGGTAAATAGATAGACAGGAAGATTTAATGAAAGGGATGTAAAAGAGGGGTAGGTAGGTAGGTAGGTAGGTAGAGTAAGACTGGTAATGGGCTGCCAAAGATAGGGTAGGTTGGTAGGGTAGGTAGGTAGGGTAGAGAGAGAGAGAGAGGGGGGGGGAAGGGGAAGAGCTGGCAAGGGAAGCAGGGTGAGCGAGACATCCCCACTGACTGACTGTTACTCTGGTGTGGTGCCTGGCGTGGGTTGTTCACTATACACATTCTCTCTCGGAGCCTCTCTCTGGCCTACACCACCTCCCTCCCTCCCATCACCTTACCTACCGACCTGGGGTATCCGGTGAGTGTGGTGTGGTGTAGTGTATCGTAGAGGGTGTGTAACTGTGTAGTGTATAGATAGTAATAGTTCTAAGTTAAACAGTGTGTAAGGTATAGTAAAAGTTATAAAAAGGTGTGTGTCCATCCATGTTGAGGTATTATATTGGTGGTGAAGGAGGCGGAAGGAAAGTGAAATTAATGGGATGTCTTAGCTAATGTGTATGTGTGTGTGTGTGTGTGTACTGTGACTTTATGTGGATAGGGAGTTGTAGATGTATCCCTGCTGGTGTGTGTATAAGAGAAAAGTGCGTGTGTGTGTTTATTTTTGGTAATGTGAGTAGTGTGTTTGTGGAGGCGACCTAGACAATATGTGTAGTAAAGGTGGCTAAGTGTGTGTGTGTGTGTGTGTGTGTGTGTGTGTTGAGGGATACCCGATAACCATGATAATATTTTCTATATTAATCATGAAAATACTCATAAGGTTAAGGGGGGAAATTTTGTGTTGGTAAATCTGGAGCAACTGAATCTTCCAAACTATTCCATGCAACAGATCACCATTATTTTTGTCCATCTGGTCCTGTTTCCTAGCTTACATACTTTAGAGGAATCAAGGCACTCCAATGTAACAAAAAAAAAAAAAAAAAAAAAAAAAGACCACCTTAACCCTCCACCTTTCCTCCCTACCAGACGACCTAATTCAGGGACTATACTATACTAGGTACTGGCCGTGTCAAGCAAATCATAGCAACACTTATTATGCATAGAAAACTTCCTTGTGTTATGATCTTGTGGATGTTGTAGTACCCTTTATAACAACGATGTTACAACACCAATAACTATAAAGACAACAACCCCTACTATTACTACTACTACTACTTAGTAATAGTACGGTACTGTACCACGGTTAGCTTCCCTTCCGTTTCAGTGTTGTGGGTGACAAGTAAGAAATAGAGTAAGAAATAGTAAGTTTCCTCTCGATAAAGGAAAAGCGAAGGTCAGCGAAAAACACACGATGATCGCCTCTCCCAAGAACATATAGAGGAACTGAATTTAGAATCGAGAGTAAATTCTTTCGTGAGGATTTACTGAGGTTGAAAATATTTATTGCTGAGGTGCTGAGTTTAGTGGTGATGGTGAAATGGAACGGAAATTATAGCGACACTCATTGGCATCCCAGCATTCAGCCCCTGGAGTGATGAAGAAAGGAGAAAATGTTTATATTTGTAATCGTGAAAAGTGAAAAATTTGAAAAAACGAGTTTGGGAATTACCTATCCATATTGCTTGTTGTTTGTCAGTGATGGTAAAGGAAAAAAAGAAAAGAAAATCTCTTGTGAAATTTGTTGGTTCTATTGGTGAATACTTCATATTTCTTCTAGTGTCTTGGTAAACATGGAAACTTGAAGCAAAAATGACAATTGTGGTGATCATTCTGAGGCAATCTATTTCGTTCTTGGCATAGTTTGGAGAAATCAGGGCTACAATCATGAAGCAATCTCAAAGTCCAATGTAGGATTTAACCCTTCAATGGAAATAATAAAAAAACAGGAAATTCTTACCCACCCTGCTGGCTGCATGTGATGGCAGGTTGCAATGGGCGTGGGAGTGTACAAAGGAATGGTGTGTGTTGCAGTGACTGTGTGTGAATGTGTGGACAATATCTAGTGTGTGCGTCATGGCGTAAAATACTGCATACCTCAACAGGGTAAATGTGCGTGGGTTGTAATGACTATGTGTATGAATGTGTGGAAAATATGTATAGCCTATGCGTCAGTGCAGATGCCTCAAGAAGTGTGAATGTGTGGAAATTATGTATATGCGTCAGTGCGGATTCCTCAAAAAGTGTGAATGTGTGGAAAATATGAATATGCGTCAATGCGGATACTTGAAGAAGGCAATAAATGTGTATAATGCAGTGACTATGTGTGTGGTGGATGTGTGGAAAATATGGGTGAGCGTCATGGAGGAAATATCTATAACTGAACACGGTGCCAGCATTAGAAATACAGTACAGAGGCCAATGGTGCATGCTTAGGCTACCACTCAGGAGACTACCACGCTACTACCCAACAGACCTAACCCAACCTAACCTAACCACACAGGATACAAGCACGCTACTACCCAACAGACCTAACCCAACCTAACCAAACCACACAGGATACAAGCACGCTACTACCCAACAGACCTAACCCAACCTAACCAAACCACACAGGATACAAGCACGCTACTACCCAACAGACCTAACCCAACCTAACCAAACCACACAGGATACAAGCACGCTACTACCCAACAGACCTAACCCAACCTAACCAAACCACACAGGATACAAGCACGCTACTACCCAACAGACCTAACCCAACCTAACCAAACCACACAGGATACAAGCACGCTACTACCCAACAGACCTAACCCAACCTAACCAAACCACACAGGATACAAGCACGCTACTACCCAACAGACCTAACCCAACCTAACCAAACCACACAGGATACAAGCACGCTACTACCCAACAGACCTAACCTAACCTAACCAAACCACACAGGATACAAGCACGCTACTACCCAACAGACCTAACCCAACCTAACCAAACCACACAGGATACAAGCACGCTACTACCCAACAGACCTAACCCAACCTAACCAAACCACACAGGATACAAGCACGCTACTACCCAACAGACCTAACCCAACCTAACCAAACCACACAGGATACAAGCACGCTACTACCCAACAGACCTAACCTAACCTAACCTAACCTAACCACTAGGGAGTCAAGCACGCTACTACCCAATAGACCTAACCTAACCTAACCTAACCTAACCAAATCAATAGGCTTCTGGGCTCTAATTTTGTGGCCAGTTCGACAACAACATTACTTTTTCTTTAGATACTGACTCCCATGATGGCGGCTTATTCATAGACATAATATAGACATAATTGTAGCGGTCATCGTATGGTGTTTGTACTCGTGGTTATTATGGTATTGGTAATGGTGCAAGTGGTGATGGTAGTTGTGGTGATGGTGCAAATGGTGGTTACAGTGCTGGACGAGCAATGAATGGTGGTACAAATAGTGATGGTGGTGGTAGTAATTTCGATGGTGGTAGTAGTAGTAGTAGTAGTAATGCAGGTAGAGGTGATGGTAGCGTAGTATGTGGCACTGGTGATAATGTTAGTGGTAATGATGCAAGAATTAATGGTGATAGTATTCGTGGTGGTGATGATAGTATTAAGTTTGCATGTGATGATGATGATGATAATAACAAAAATAGTACTAATGAAATATACACGTCATAGTAACAGTAATAGTATTAATAACAGTGTAAGCGGTAATAGTGATGGTGAATGGTGAAAGTGGTAATAAAAGAGAATGGTGATAGTGATGGTGAATGGTGCAAGTGGTAATAAAAGAGAATGGTGATAGTGGTAGTGAAAGTGGTAATAAAAGAGAATGGTGATAGTGGTAGTGAAAATGCTAATAAAAGAGAATGGTGATAGTGGTAGTGAAAGTGCTAATAAAAGAGAATGGTGATAGTGGTAGTGAAAGTGCTAATAAAAGAGAATGGTGATAGTGGTAGTGAAAATGCTAATAAAAGAGAATGGAGATAGTGGTAGTGAAAATGCTAATAAAAGAGAATGGTGATAGTGGTAGTGAAAGTGCTAATAAAAGAGAATGGTGATAGTGGTAGTGAAAGTGCTAATAAAAGAGAATGGTGATAGTGGTAGTGAAAGTGCTAATAAAAGAGAATGGTGATAGTGGTAGTGAAAGTGCTAATAAAAGAGAATGGTGATAGTGGTAGTGAAAATGCTAATAAAAGAGAATGGTGATAGTGGTAGTGAAAATGCTAATAAAAGAGAATGGTGATAGTGGTAGTGAAAATGCTAATAAAAGAGAATGGTGATAGTGGTAGTGAAAATGCTAATAAAAGAGAATGGTGATAGTGATGGTGCTAGTGGTAAATGGTGAAAGTTGTAGTGAAAATGCTAATAAAAAAGAGTGGTGATAGTGATGGTGCTAGGGGTAAATGGTGCAAGTTGTAGTGGGGATCAGGATTGGTGCAAGTGGTGGTGGTGGTGGTGATGATATTCCCATGAGGCCGGAGTAGTGACAGTGGTGATGGTTTTGGTGGGGCTATTTCTGGTCTCACTCTGCTCGTGGTTTGGGTGATGTAAGACTTTTTTATTTTATTTTTTTTCGTGTGTGTGTGTGTGTGTGTGTGTGTGTGTGTGTGTGTGTGTGTGTGTGTGTGTGTGTGTGTGTGTGTGTGTGTGTGTGTGTGTTTTGATGACGATGACGCACGGTTGTAAAATAAGAAATGAATACAGAAATCTGGAGGTCATTGCCAAAAAAAAAAAAAAAAAAAAAATAGCAGTGAAGATTAAGGAAAAATTCTCATAACATTTTTCTCTTGGGTTGAATAGTGAGACAAACTGATGGTCACTGCTTGTAGGGCTTTTCTGAGTCGAGATTTTACAGGTGGGATATCACAGGTGGGAGTTAAATGGAGAAAATGAAAATGGAAACAATGGTAGTTGAGAATCAGGGAAACAAAGTTGTATAATATGTATGCAAAACAGAGGATGCAATGATAGACAATGATCAGAGGTCACTGATTAGATAACAGATGACCTCTAACTAGATGGAAGATATATATATATTTTGTTTGGTATTGAGGATGTCTCTTCTCATAATTACGAACGAAAGCATTCAGTATTCCAAGCGTGGGTGGATCAGTCACTTAAAAAAAATATCAGCTTTTATGAGGACGCAGCATGCCATCTAAATCTGGAGAGAATTCAGAGTTTGAAGGAGACTCTTTCAGCTCTTGACAGATACATGAATGAGGGTTCGGTTCCAGGAAACATTTTTAGTGTGACATTAACAAGTCACAACTGTCACAAGCTAATGGAACTCTCAGGCGGCTGGAATGAATTATGGAAACACTTTTGGTAACATGGAACTTAACATTTCCAAGCAATTTTATTTTATTTATTGTTTTGTAAAGGAATTAGTTCGATATCAATTTTTTTCTAGTTTTTTTTTTTTATATCCTCGTGCTACAGGAAACTATAAAGGATAAACTAATAGAATAAAATACTGTACTCGAATTTAATCAAGCACCTGTGTGGGAGGTAAGTATGCCAGTTGCTTAGTTGACTTGTATTGTTTTAGTTAGTTATTCAGTCAGTTAGTTAGTAAGTTAGTAAGTTAGTTAGTGAGGAGGTTGTTTTGGTTGTTCATTTGTTTTTTTGTTTTGGGTAGTCAGTGCCAAGGAGGGGAAGGAGACACTAATGTATTTACCATAACAATGAAAGAAAAGAGTCTGTGTGTGTATGCCAGAAGGGTGTATTTATATGTGTGTGTGTATGTGTGTGCGTGCCAGAAGAGTATGTGTGTGTGTGTGTGTGTGTGCCAGAAGAGTATATGTGTGTGTGTGTGTGTATGTTCTTACCTTCTCCTTTTGTTCCGCTTCTTGTTTTCCTCCTTACCTCCTCTTCCTTCTCTTCTTATTCTCTTCCTCTTCCCTCTTCTCATTTCCTCTGTCTGGCTTTTTTATCTTCGTCCCATCTTCCTGTTTCTCCGATGTACAGTCTATTATTATTTTTTTGTTCTCTTATCTGTTCTATTATGTTATGTTATGCCCTCATGTTTAGATGTATATGTTATGTTGTCCTATGCTTCGTTATCCTACCATACATAAATAAAACTTTAATTTATTGAGTTATGTTAGTTTATGTTACAATTTATTATCCTTCGTTCACCACTGTTCTTTCACGTTATGTTATGTTATTGTGTGTATATTATGTTATGGTATGTTATATGTAGGAGGGCGTGTGGCTGTCCGCTAAATTAGGTTACTGTACTTTTTTCATCCTTTTTTATCTTTTCTACGTTTTTTTGGGTGAAGATGTTTGTTTTTGTGCCTGACATGGGTAGAGAGAGAGAGAGAGAGAGAGAGAGAGAGAGAGAGAGAGAGAGAGAGGAGAGAGAGAGAGAGAGAGAGAGAGAGAGAGAGAGAGAGAGAGAGAGAGAGAGAGAGAGAGAGAGAGAGAATGAGAGAGAGAGAAAGAGAAAGATGAAGAAACCATCCTGCCACTCACCACCGTCTTCACCTCACTTCACCTCACCTCACCTCCACCTCACCTCAACAGTTCCATCCATATTGACCTAATTTTTACCTGGCTAAAATTGGCCAAGTTTAGTGTGACGTCATTGAAAGTCCGGATGTGGGGGGGGAAGAGGGGGGGGGAGGGGGTGGAGTTAGTGGGGGGGGGTTAGTGTGTGGGAGGTTGAATGGACGTGTGGAGTGAGATTGGTTTTGAGGGTGGGTTGTGGGCATGTGGGTGTGTGTGAGGTGGAATGGACGTGTGGGAGTGAGATTGGTTTTGAGTGTGTGTGAGTGTGTGTGTGAGGTGGGATGGATGTAGGTGGAGTGAGATTAGTTTTGAGTGTGTGTGAGTGTGTGTGTGAGGTGGAATGGACGTGTTGGAGTGAGATTGGGTTTTTGAGTGTGTGTGAGTGTGTGTGGGAGGTGGGATGGACGTATATAGGTGGAGTGAGAAGGGATTTGAGTGTGGGTTGTGGGTGGAGTGGGTGGTGGTTGTGGGATGTGTTATGAAGATGGCACATGTGTTTTCAAGGGTGTAGGGTGTGGTTGTGTGGGCAGGTAACTCAATCACTTATAATGTGTGTGTGTATGTGTGTAACTGTGTGTGTGTGTTGCTTGACCGCCGGAGGTATGTGCTGTCAAGATGTGTGCTCTGCCAACAATAAAGCCATCTGTCAAATGTCAACCCCAATCCTGTGTCTGTATGAGTGTATGTTGAGGTGGATATGTGAGTATGGATGTGGTTGGATGTGAATATGAGTAGAAAGAGTCGAGAGGGGAGAGAGGAGGGAATCGTTATGTGTGTGTGTGTGTGTGTGTGATAGAAGGATGCTCTCTCTCTCTCTCCCTCTCTCTCTCTCTCTCTCTCTCTCTCTGTGTGTGTGGTGTGTGTGTTTGTGTGTGTGTGTATTGAACCAGAACAAAGGAGAGTGAAAGAGAAAATAACAAAGTTGAATTTTGAGTGTGGAGAGGTGTGAAAACGGGACACAATCACCACCAGCAAAGGGGGATGGGGGTGGGCAGGGAAATTGGGAAGGGCAAAATGTATTCAACGTCATAACAAAAACAAAAACGTGAAGCGTCAGACAACTATAAGAGGAAGGGGGAGTGTATTGTGTGAATTAGAATGAACGAAGGAGGAAGGAAAAACAATAAAAGAAGTATATATATTAATGAAAGGAAGGAAGTGAAAGAAGAATGTGAATTAAAGGAAGGAAGTAAAAGAAATATATGAATTAAAGGAAGGAAGAAGTGAAAGCAGTTTATGAATTAAAGAAAGGAAGTGAAAGAAGTTTATGAATTAAAGGAAGGAAGTGAAAGAAAGTATATGAATTAAAGGAAGGAAGTGAAAGAAATATATGAATTAAAGGAAAGAAGTGAAAGAAGTACCCGGTATATGAATTAAAGGAAGGAAATAAGTGAAGGAAATATGAGAAATGTGAAGGAAAGAAGAAGAGAAGATACATATAAAAAATACATCATAAAACGAGCATATGAAAATAAGTGAAAAAAAACAAAAAAAAAACGTAGGAAAGAGGTAAAATAAATGAATAAAAAGAAACTAGGGAAAAAGAGGAAATGAAAACCAGAATACATTAGGGAAAGAGGGAAAGAGGAAGGATTCAAAGGAGAGTAGTAGTAGTAGTAGTAAGTAGTATATATTGTAGTAGTAGTAGTAGTGGGAAAAGGAAGGGAGGTTAATATGGCTTCATTAAGAGATGGGACAGGTGCCCGACTTGTCAACAAACCAACCATTATATTTCCGTGTTGCTCTCTCCTTTTCCTCCACTCTTTCTTTTCAACTCCAGTCTTCCTCTCCTTCACTCTCCCTTCCCTCCACTATTTCCTTGTTGCTCTCTCCTTTTCTCCAGTCTTCCTTTCCTTTACTCTCCCTTCAATGACGTCACACTAAACTTGGCCAATTTTAGCCAGGTAAAAATTAGGTCAATATGGATGGAACTGTTGAGGTGAGGTGGAGGTGAGGTGAGGTGAAGTGAGGTGAAGACGGTGGTGAGTGGCAGGATGGTTTCTTCATCTTTCTCTTTCTCTCTCTCTCCATTCTCTCTCTCTCTCTCTCTCTCTGTCTCTATCTATCTATCTATCTATGTATCTCTCTCTCTCTCTCTCTCTCTCTCTCTCTCTCTCTCTCTCTCTCTCTCTCTCTCTCTCTCTCTCCTCTCTCTCTCTCTCTCTCTCTCTCTCTCTCTCTCACCTCTCTCTCTCTCTCTCTCTCTCTCTCTCTCTCTCTCTCTCTCTCTTCTCTCTCTCCTTGCGTCAAAAAGCGAATAAAATGTAAAGAGTTGCTCTTTTATCTTTTATCTTGGGTCTCTCTCATCCAACTTTTTGTTATCCTTCATTTATTTTTACTCTAAATTTTTTTTAATGAAACTGCCACTCGTATTTCTCTCACACAATTTTTTATGATATATATTTCACCCCCCCCCCTCCACCCCTTTTAATTTCTGTATTTTGAGTTGTGCACCCAATTTTTTACATGGCTTT